>JAKSZP010001553.1:0-131409 GCA_022478985.1 Massospora cicadina
CTAGGCCCTAACGCTCATCGCAGGTCCATTTACCCCTCTGACAGCACCCCTGCCCGCGCGGTGGGCCCTGTGCCACTCCTCTCTGGCGCACAGACTCACCTACCCATAACCAAAGGCCTGCAACTGTGAACCCTGGAGGAGTCATCATCCTCCCCACCCTCCCACCCTTTGGGGTTGCCCCCACAAGACTCGCAGTTGCCCCCATTGCAACCATCTGGTTTGCCTTGGGGGCCTTCAGTACATTTATAAAAATTTACTATCCTCATGTCCCCACTAGATCTCCCCTTCTTCTAGTCGCATGGACTGCTGTGCCCTTGGAATCCTGGGCTCTCCGCTGGGTGCTCACACACCCCACCTGGGAGCCCAGTCTAATTCTTATCAGCCGCTTCCATGACAGATCCTTTACATCAATTCCACTGTTCTTGCCTACAGCATTAGAAATCATATTGCTATTTGATTATCCTCTTTTCAATTATTGTATAAGTGACAGCCCGCTTTACCACCCATGTTATACTTCATTCTTAAGTATAAAGATGGGGTAAAGACTTAGTATAACTTTGATCGATTAGTCAAGGCACTAACCAAGATTTGGACCAAAGCTTATGTGTCCGCCTTAACTAGAAAGATTAAACAGAAGGCACAGGATAGTATCCAAAAACACCTTTGAAAAAGTTTGACATGGGCAATTGGGTAGTATAAAGAGACTCCTACTGGTTCAGATGAACCCATATATTGTCAACTCTCTGGAAAAAAACATAAAGAAATCTTTAACGCTCGTTCTTTATTGTCTATGCTATAAATAATTTACATAATGGAAAAAAATGCAAATAGGTTCACGCGAGGTTTCTTAGACCCTACTATAGCATTCAATTTCTCTGACAGCCTCCTCCAAAAGATAAGTCAAGACAAGGGGATGGAAGTGTTGTTGAGGGTGTCAACTTTTATAATCATTTTTCTAATGTCTATGGTTAGAACAGAAAGAAACGCAATTGGACTTCCTCTAATGTTCTCTAATGATTATCCCTAATCTCTGAGTTTACTATTCATTCTAGAATCTTCTTGTGGCAATTCTACCCTCAAAATCAACTTACCCCATAAATGGGCCTAATTATACCTGTTGTACCCATGTACACTGTGCCCATTGTACTCCCCAACAAACGTGATTATAGCCTGGAGACATAAATGCTCCATGGCAAGAAAATCCCTTATAAATAATCCTTCAATCTATCCCAATAGAGTATCCTCATCTTCCCATTTCTATAATCTATTAGAAGTCACTATTGCAGTAGAGAATTATTATTTCAAGACATAGAAAGAGATTAAGTATCTAAAGAGATCGATAAGATATATTATGGAGTTTACTTTATTAAAGGAAAGAGGTTCTATGAATTTGTTGGATAGAAAGAGTTCCTGGAAGAAAATATACCTGTGCAATTAAAGTGTTTTTCTAGCGCTCTACATAAGGTAATAAGGAATAATGAAAAGTCTGTAATACACTTTTTGAGATTTTTGAAGAAATTGAAAATTTAGCAGCTTCAAAAACGTTTAATAAAGCCTCATTGGATTTCTGGTACAGGGAGGTGATCTCTTTTCTGTTGGAAGAAGGAAGCCAGAAGGAAACTAATGGGGGACAGTCCACTGTAAGCATTATGACAGAATTGTGACACTTTTTTAAAGGAGGAGACAATCATGAAAGGGAACAGCATCCTCCAATCTGTGGTTGGCCACTGCGGATAATTCCACATTTTCTTTTGGCACATATTTGTAATAGTGAAATTAAGCGTCAAACTAAGAATTAAAACTGTTTAAACTTTAGTAGGGCGTTTAATATAAAAAAGGGTTCATCTAATTCAGTCACAATTGTCCAAGTAGGTTTTAGAGATTCTGGTTGATTTTGATTGTGGCATCAGTATAAGTTTGGGTGGTTGTGGGTGAATGAAAGGTGGCTTAGCATGGAATAGGTGTCCAGCCTAGCTCTCATTAGCAAGGATAATTGGGGGCCTGAAGTAAACTGGAGGGTTAGGAGGAGGTAGAAGTGGAAGGAGGGCACAAAGTAAAAATTGAGGGGGGACAGCAATGTCCCATATTCAAATTATGGCTATGAAGCTGGGTCATGGCCATCAGAGAGATAGTTGTAGCTCTAAGGCAGGACTGGTTAGTGGTCTAATTCAAAGCTAAAGGGAAAAATTGACCGTCTATTGTCAACTCCTTAGAAGAAATGGTTTGGCGCCAAAGCAATATGGACACGGGGGAATCTGTTAGGAAATGAAGGAGTGGTGGGATGTGATGGTGGCTATGGCGTGAGGATCTGCGAGATCCTTGGCACTGCAGAGAGCTGATAAGTGGATGACTGGGTTAATGCCATAGGAGTAAATCCCTAAATCAATTTGTCATAGAGAGTTTAGCGAGGGTGATGGGAAGGGAGTTTTACATATGCTACCACCATCATGGTATTGTTTGGGAGAAGAGTACAAAATATAGAAACAGGGGTGCTTTATATAATAAGTGGGTCCCTGCAGCTGCGTCCTTCTCAGAAGAGAATTTATTAGTGTAGTCAGCCTTATATAAAGCAGTAGTAGTTAACCTGAAAGTGCAGAGTTGGCAGTATCCATAATAATAATTGATTTGTTGATATATAAAAATAAGTACCTGTAGTCACCTCAAAGCAAAATCAGCTGGAGGAATGAGGTCAGGAACTGTGGGGGTGGTGAATCAGTTGAACATAAATGAGGTATAAAGTAAGGTCCTTAATAGGTACAAAATAACTTGAGCAATTGATTAACTGGAAAACCCAATCTACCCTTTCTTATCTGCATGGCAGAAATGATATTAGGGGATTTACTGCTTCCTCATACTAGAGCATTATGCATTGGAGATTATCACATCATTAATCTTTAGCGCAGATAATAAGAGTTTGCAGGTTTACTTTAAAATTTAAATTGTCTTATATTGGGATTGTGTGATACATAGCTATAATTTAGCTGCCCTAAAAATGATTTCACTTTTTACTACTTTAGTCTTTTTCTATATACCTAGTATACAAAGATATTCTTGGTGTGGTATATTTGTTTCTTAAAGTGGTATATCTGTCCCAAGGTCGACCCACCTTGAATAATGTTTTTTTAGTTAAACTAGATATTAAAATTTAGTTCTAGAAAAACCTGTCAAAAATATATAAAGCTATATGATATGTTTTTAATGTATAGATTTTTTTACATTATTTCAATATGTATTATAGAAATTTTAATTAATTAATTTAATTAGTTTTAAATCTAAAAATTAAAGCTTAATATATATTGGTACTAGATGAGGAAAGATTGAAGAGATTATTGCTTTACTGATATTTGAGTGTGTGTTAATTAATAAGTATTGGTCACTAATGAAGGTGATCTTTTCTAGTGAGCATGCTCTGGACATTCACACATTGTAAGACTTTATTTAGATTATACATTAAGCTACCAGATTATCTCACTCTGAGCATTTCTCTTCAACTATTTTTTATGGGTGAGAAATTGGCAATAATAATAAAGCAATTGGATCATGAGTGCCCCATTACAGAGAATTAGTGTTAAAAACGACCAAGTCTTTTCCAATTAGCTTATGAAGATCTTAAAGTTCTTGCACCTTATCCCAGGGTGTTACAAAGTTATTTGTCTGGCAATTGCACCTGGGACTATCATCTAACACAATGAGGTGACCAACTGATTTCAAACCAAATGGACTGTAAACTGGCTTTCACAGAACGGTGACAAGCGCAGGCAATTGCTAAACTGAATTGGCAGTGATGCTAGCCAACTAGTGACACCTCTTGCAATTTTCATTAACAATATTTATGAAGCTCTGCTTACTGACATTTTTTTATTGTTATCATTACTTTAAAAATTTAATTAAGATATGGGTATAAGGAAAGTACTAGGGGAGGGTTCCACAATGGTAGAGTATGGACTCAATGACTGTTGTCTCCCAAGTTCAATCCTGGT
This sequence comes from Massospora cicadina, assembly GCA_022478985.1. NCBI lineage: Eukaryota > Fungi > Entomophthoromycota > Entomophthoromycetes > Entomophthorales > Entomophthoraceae > Massospora > Massospora cicadina. The sequence continues at coordinate 3,981 of JAKSZP010001553.1, forward strand.
ATATGAGCTTTGGGTAAGGGACGGTTTATGACTGTGTTGGTGTTGTGCACCATTTCCCTAAATCAAGTTTACATATAGCAAGGGAATCCATGGAGTTCCTGGCTTATCAGAATGCTGCACATGGAAGTTTCCTAGGTTTACCTCCTTCTTATTAAATTTAATTTTCTTATCTAATCATTAGTTGGTGTGTTACAGTCCCTAAGGGTGGCCCACCTTGAATAAGGATAACTAAATATCGTTTGAGGTAGTTACTCCTATCATTTTACTAAAAATTTACATCTATTGTCACCATTAGGTTTTGCCACCGTTAATATAGTTTAAGGTATAAAAAAACTGAAAGATAGCAGATTGTGAATAAGTAAAACTGATGAGCTTTTAGATATCCAAGCTATTTTATTTTTTTGATTATAGGATAATTACATTACTTTAATGGCTGTTTCTGTTATTTTTATTTTTCAATATATATGAAAATTATTTAACAACTTAATAAAAGCATACATTTACCATTGAGCTATTATATATATATATATATCAAATTTCTTAACTCCTATAAAGAAGCTTTATTCCTTAACCATAGTTTATAGTAATGTAAGTTTTGGATCAAGCACATTAAAATATTTGTTTAGTACATATGTTATTTTTATAGGATATTATATAGAATGGCAATTTATTAAAACTTTAAAGGTATATTTATCTTAAAATTAAATTTCTAGGCTACACCTACTTATAGTCTGATATGGTTAGTTTTTATCCTCTATATTTGTGTCATTCAACAATATATTATACTTACAGAATAAATTAGTGTATTTTGATAGTAACTAATTATAGGAAACATGTATATGGTCATAAATCTACCTGTTAAGTCATTAAGCACAATTTCAGTTTATATAGAAGCTATATTTTTATAGCTTTTAATTAGATGAAATATCTTGGTATAAAAGGGTGGTTAGCCTGGCAGGGTAAAGCCTGCTTCCACTCTAGTGCAGGTTTTGTTCAGCACAAGTTCAAAACATGTGGTGGCTAAAAAAAATCTCATTGTTATATATTTTTCCCAAGGTCAACCCACCTTAAAACTTTTTTAAAATCTAGGTATTAAAAATGAATTTTTATCAAAATTAAAAAAATCAATTTTTATTGTGAAAATATGAGCAAAAAGTTTACAAATTGAAAGAAAGATAATAAGTTTGGCTTTATAGTTAACACTAATGAACAAAAAGAATACAAAAGAATAATGTAGTTTAATACTATAGCTTATCTCTATTTTAATGAGTTGGGCACTAAGGCTGATCTTTATAATATACATCTTGACGTTAATATAATTTCAATATTATATATCAGTCCACTTTTTTTAATTTATTAAGAATACTCATATAAAAACATATGAGCAAGTTCTCTATATTATACCAACTTCTCAATGTTTTTTTTAGTCTCTCCTACCTCCTCTAGTATAATCAGCTCATCTCAGCTCTAAACTTAAATTTTATTTATTTTTTTCTTTGCTTTTTTATAGTAATCACATATCATTTTCTATAAAAAATTAAATTTGTTTTAAATATATGTTAGGGGAGGATACCCCAGTTAGAATATGGACCCTCTACCACTGCCACCCCAAGTTTGTACTGGTATATGAGTTTTGGGTAGGTGACAATTATGACTGTGTTGGTTTTGCACACCAATGTCCCAAACTGAGATAGCAAATAGCAAAAGTGGTCCATGGAGTTCCTAGCCTATAATACACATTGCATGAAGGTCTACAATTTTATCCTCCTATCAAATTTTCTTTACTTCCCTTCATTGGTGCAGTATCATAGGTTAACCCACCTCAAATAAGAATTTATAAAAATTTAAAAATACAAAAATTTAAATATAGATGCTATTTTTGCAATGCAATTAATTTTTCATCTTCTTAAATATTAATTAGAAACGTTGAAAGGTGTCTATTGGATACTATATTTCTTATGATAAACAAATAGTTCAATTCTTAGGTTGTTTATATATTTTTCCTAGAACATAGAATTTTTCTATAGTTTTTAAATCAATATGGCTCTACATAAGCTAAGTACATTGACTTGCAAAGATTACCAAATGTAACTAGGGTGCTGTGAACACCAGATAATGAAGGATAGTAGATTATACTTATAGCAGAGAAAATTTAAGTTAGAATATGTCCCTAAGGGATATGATTCTAGCAGTTCTGGGAAAGAACACTTATAAATAAAATTTGAGGGTGAAAAAGTATTTTTATTGATGAGTTGTTAAAATTATCTTCAGACAGAGGGGTACCTAAAAATAATCTCTTACATTAAAATCAAATTAAGCAAGGTTGTTTCTAAGTTATCAATAATAGACTACATAGCTAACCACCTAAAATTTTTTACAAACTTAGCTAGTAGTTTAATGGAATTAAATGGGTTAACTATAAGAATTTATTACAAAAAAATCTATTATGATTATAATTAAGATAACATAGATACTAAAATAGTTGGCCTAATTTATACTGTTTTTAATGAAAGTATTATAGCACTAGTAACTTTATATCAAATGAATAAAAAAATAAAATTTTGATTGCATATCTTACTTGATTTTGTGAATTATTAAAAATGTCAACCATATAAAGACATATATAATAATTTAAGTGTATTGTAAAATCCTTTATAATTGGTATATTTTCCTTATGATTTGCCTTAAGGCTTTTTTTAATTCTATTGATATACTTGCATTGTGTTAGGTTTTTCAATCACTTTGTTAAAAAGACTTAAAACTTTATATAAAGAACCACATGAAAAGTAATATATATAAGCTGGTTTTTTTAATTGAAAGTTTATTAAGCTTTTAAATAATGATTACCTAATCTTTTTTTATAATTAAAAAAATCAATGTTGTCTTTAGTAACACAACTGTTAAGTAAAAAATTTAAATACAAATTAATAGTGTTTCTTATTTGTTTATTTGAAGAAAAGTTTATTGATTCTCCATTACTAGTGTTGGGATTTTTGTCCATATTCCCAGCTGATTAGATTACCAGGGGTCACTAGGAGATAATTCCCTATACCAAAGTGAATTGATATCAGTTAACCCTGATTTCAGGGTAACAATGTTTGGGGGATTTTAAGTAATTCGCCCAGGTCAGATCTGTCAGGGATTGATCCAGGTGAATGCTTAATATCTTGTTGGGCAGAGTTGCCAATGAAATAGGGGCATCTGATAGTTGATCAAATATTAACTATCAGGTAAATTAGTTGGGATTAATGGGTTTCATCACTTATTGATTAGGAATTAAGGATTAAGTTTCAAGGAAAGTGATGCCACCTGCAACTAAAAAATTGATCAGTTGTTTTTTGACCTGCCTTAATGGGTAACAAGTCCCATTATCTAAACAGGTCACTTCCCAAATATGGTTGGTTCACTGGGATTGAGAGGAAAACGTTAGGGACACATTTTCTGACTCTTTCCATTTTTGGTCTCAAGGATGCCCAACAACAGAATCCTAGCCAGGATGGGGAACACCATTGTTGATGAGACAACAATGGGTAATTCAAAGCAACGGCTGCTATTTTATCAATGAGGTGCCAACCAAGGGTTGGGCGCTGAATTCTCACTATAAATTCCCCTAGGAATTCACTTAATAAAAAAGAACTTCTACCATTAATTAGTATAGTACAAGGTAACTTTTTACCAGTAGATATCATTCCAGAATCCATTTCAAGTTCTATTCTTTCTTAAGGAAATTATTGCTATGTGCTTTAATTAGGAGACCCTTTAGGATAAAGAGTAAGGATCTGAGCGTAGATCCGGAGAGAGAAGCTGAGTTGAAATGGGGATTGCTGCTGTGTCACCAGAGAGAAGCTGTAAATGAGGATCTGAGCATGGAAAAGTTAGGCGGTATAAGTGAATGAACCCCATTTTAAGGGCATCCTAAATATTTTTGAGGAGAAATACTGGTCAAGTTTTGGACTCAATACTAGTACTTTATTTAACTATGGATAATAGTCTACATACTATTATCAAACTAATACACCTTACTATCATATAATGTGGAGAACTGCACAACAACGAATTTCTGCAATTAGTTGATTTAGAGGCTATCAGCTGAGAATAATCAAGAACCTTATAAATCTTATCAGCTGGGTATCAAGGTATCACTAAAGTAATCTGGCTTTATTTACCATTCCAAGGATCTTAAGGATTAGTAAACTTTAATTACAGATAGATGAATCCTGGATGTAAATGGTATCATCAAATTCTTATCATTGTTCTCCTTCATATAAGCCTTATTTTTATATGAGCTTTAGTCTCAAATTTAAAGGCTATAGAAAAATAAATAGCTTGTCATTCTTTCATTATACATCTTAATACCTTTCTCTAATTCACTTTTTACCTTAGCCCTATATGGGAGGTGTAAATTTGCTAACGATATAACCATAACTATTTGTATATTTTGTAGAAATACTCATTGGTAAACCAGATTAGTGAATTTAATTAGGTTAATCTCCAAAATGAATATATGAAAATAGAAAACTTGTATCAAACTATAGTTTTAAGTAAATTTTAGCAAAATTTTGTCCTATCCAAAGATTAAACATACATTTCCCAAAGTTTGTCATATTATATATTTTAGTTTTCACTAACTGTTTTTGTAGATGGTAAAGAAAATTATTGAATGTAACCAAGGGTAAGCCTTATATGATTAGTAATTAGTATTTACATTTTATCTCTTTTGTATCAGTTTATATAAAAAAATCAGGACTTCAGAACCCATTTTATAGATACTTCCTATAATTAGTATTAAGGACTTTTACTTTTATTGTAGCTAGACATCCTTTTAATCTTTACTTTTTAGTTCTTAATTTATAAAAAATTTGTTCCAATCTTCTTCTCTTCTTTTATATTGAATTTTACGCCTTCTACATTTAACATCTCTCCAATTAAATACTATGTATCTCTTATATCTTTTAGCTCTCCTGGATAAACATTTGTAATATAAATCTGCATATTAGTGTATAGAACCCTATCACTGTGCTAACTTCACATAAAATTTTCTATTGTATCTAGTCCAATAGTAACACAAGTTTGTTCTTCTTTAACAGGACATACCAGGTGCTCCAGATGACACCTATTTTTACAGTAAGTATCCATTCAGGTGAAATAATTGAATTTAGTAGCAGGAAGTTACTAAATACAAAATGATGAAAAAAAACTTCTTTATTTCTTATGAGTTGAGAAACATTATACTTAACTTAATTTTCCAAGGTGGGGAGCGTAAAGTAAATATCAGGGTGTGTTTTGCATATGAGGCAGTTAAAATGAGGTAACAGAATTTGTAAATACCCCCCTCAGAGTGAATGTACTTCACACTAGAAAGGATTGTACCTTAATAATTTTGAATAACTTAGGATTATTGATAAGTAACTTGCTAGCCAAATTTAGTTTGCAGCGTTAATAATTTTACCAAGAAAAGATAAATATCTCAGAAAGGTATAAAAGAGGAATAGTCCATATATATAACTTACTTGGCAGTATTTAAGAAGATATGTTGCAATAAAGAACATATTTAAAGCTTAAATTTACTCTCTTTTTTAGTATTTAAATTATAAAAAATTAAGCTTAAGTTATTTCTAAAAAAATAGTATCTGGTCTAAAGTCAAGGACTAAGTTTAGGATGAATTGAGGACCATATGGTCATAAGATCTATGTTAAAAAATTATAGCTAGATAATAGATGGTAGAACAAATTTAAAGGGTTTAAAAGTTGGGCTTATTGTGATTTTAAGCCCAAGTGACTGAGAGATATTATATTAGGGCTCCAAAGAAATTTGATTTGGTTCTTAAGGATAGGTTTTAAATTCCCAAAGATTTGCTTAATGAGATCCTTACTTACAAAATAACTCTCTTAGTAAACATGTTTTTTGTCTTGTGAATGGTCCTATAATGAAGCTCCTGACGGTATCCCATAGGGCTCTTAGCAAAACGGACTTACCAATATTCCTTAAAAGTCTATCAAAAGAGAATTTCAGTTATATAATTAGACATTACAGGTAAAGCTTATCATTATCCCCTTCCAAAGACAAGTTCCATGAGGGTACTTCCTTTTTGCTTTATTTGACCTTCTATAATAAGTGTTCTCAAATTCTTATGCTTTTATGGTTCACAAGTATTTTCTTCAGTGTTAAAAGATGCAAAACTGGTAAGATATTGTAATCTTATACTAGTTCGTTGAAAAAATTAATTTTTGACTGCAATTTTTAGTTGTTACCTTTATAATAGAGAAAGAATAATTGTACTTTGGCATAAAAATTGAATATATAATCTTTTTTATATTGCGGCAATCATTGTAAGAAGTCATTTTTATCTTAAGTGGGCTGAAACTCTAACTAATTTTTTTGATCCTTATATAATCTTGTAAGGACCCGTTTGGCAATGTGTAAACTTCCAGGAGGGTTTTTTAATATGCATCTTGGTCGTTAAAGTAACCAATTATACCAGTTCTGTGACATTTGCCTAGGATCTACTTTTATTTTGAAAAATTAGTATATATAATTTAAACCTACTAGTTGACTGAGGGTCCTGTAAAGTTTTTAAATAATTAAAATAAACTTTTATATATTTTGCTTCTTTAGTTATTCTGATAGGGTTACCTTGTTGTTAAACTTTAGGTTGACCTTAAATGGTGGACACAATTGTGTATAGTGCTTTGACTGGTATACAATGACTGTTATGACAATATGTTCTCCTTGTTGATTACTTTGTAATGTTTAATACTTAAGTGTTTATTAATATAATAGTTCATATATAATAAGAATGACCATTTATCTGATGGTGGAATGAAGTAGATGAAGCTTATATCTTTAAGACTTTCATTTCTGGGCTATAACTTTAACTTAACTGGGATCCTTAATAGATACTTCTGACTTGATAGTGTTACTATGCAGTTAACTTGCCCTTAAAACAATTATATAAACTTCAAACTTTGCCGCTAATATTGTTTACTAAGATTAATTTATATTCTTCTATATACTTGATAATTTATATTCTTTAAATAATTATAGGATTCAGTGACTCATGATAATGTTTATTGACATTAACTTCAAAGCCTTTTGAAACTTCCAGAAGTTATCTTTTTTAAATATATAGCTCTTTTATTTATAGATTAGTTCAGAATAAGACCAATTTCCTGCAGTACAATCATTGGCTTTTTTGAGCTCAAGTATAAGTAAATCCATTGTAGATCCTTTATTATTTTGTTCCTTTGGGGTAAGCATCAGAAATTGTGGAAAAGTTTGATTATACTAATCAACTAAATTTTTTAGTATATATAAAGACTAAAAAAACATAATACTTATACATATTTTATATGTTTCTAAAAACTTTTGTTTTAAAAGTCTTCTAACAAGAAATTAGTGACCTTAACAAAGCTTTTCACAAACAGTGCTGAAATTACCTTCTTGCATTCAATTGAGCTGAATCTAATACATTATTACTTTATTGTTAAGTAGAAGAGTATGGGCGCTTAAGACTTATGTCTCACAATTTATTAGAAATGTTATTTGAGAGGTTGAGAATCATTAGAGATTTGTTTATTATCACGGTTTTAGATTGATTGTCCAGGTCTCAGGATGCAATAATTGACCCCTTGAGTATTTATCATTGGTTTAAAATATAGTTTTAAAACATCTCATTATTAGAGTACAAGGATGATTTGCCGTTATGATCAGCCCTTAGTAATTTTTTACCAGTTTTTAGACTCTTAAATATTTTAAAAAGTTTCTTCTCAAAAAGCATAAAGTTAGGACACTTTCTTGGAGTCATATGCTATTGAGTAAATCATATTATAGTTCCACTTGCTATGTTTAATAGCCTTAATAATAAAATAATATGAACTAAATTTTATGATAGCTGTATCTGAAATGATCTGACATTGATATTTGTAGGGCTGGGGCTGTAGCCTTGACGAAGAACTCAAGTACTTTATATACTAATGAGTCAATTAAAATATGAATCTAACTTATGTTAGACAAGTGGGGGTAAGCGTACATTAAGTTTTTATAAAATCTGTACAAAATTTGAAAGCCCTAATTTACTCCAGACATACTTGTGCCATCTTTAGTATATACTGAAAGTTTATTTTATTCAGTTATGTAGAATTTTATTCCAAAAATATTTTCCATACTGTATTTCTTATAATTATAGTTTAAAATTACAACATAAAATTTTATAGGCAAGATGTCTTTGTGTAGCTTTTGTTACATAAATAGATAAGCTGCTTACTTATTTTACATCTTCCTTTTATATTAGGATATTTTACGGTGAGAAAATGCAAAAGTCATTAAGGTAACTTCCCATGGACCTTGTTGATGATGGTCTGATGGTTTTTTTGGGGGGAGCTACATAATTTAAACTTATCTTATTATGCTTATGTATCCCAGAATGACTCTTAAAGGTGGTCTTCCATTTGCCATTTTCATTGATGCAGATTATGATGAATGAGTTACAACTTTCTTTTAGAATATTTACAATGGTGATCTTATTGCTTTTTACTCTAGCGTTAGGTATTAAGTAGTGAATTTGAAGGTCAAGCCATTTGTTTATAGAATTGATGCAAAAACGAAGTTCTCCGCTCTTCTTAGAAAAAAGAGAAATCTGAAGCTTTAGAACAATACTAAATACTTTTTTCACCATTTTCTAGAGTCAATTTGAGAAGACTGCTTTTAATTGCAACTGACTGTAGGTACAAAAATATTGTCAAAAATGTTGAGTCAGCTAAAGATAACTAACTTTATGTTCCTTTTTATTGTTTGGCGTTATTATAACAGATATGATCGTTCAAATTTTCAAATTGACCATCATTCATCTCATCTTTTAATCCTACTTGACATTTCAGAATCATTATGCAATAGTTCTTGATATCTAATAAGTATTATCCTATAAATAGGTATGATTATGCATATTGCACTTATTTACCCCTAATAATTATACCCTTGGTTCAAGACATCGCTAAACTGTTGCTAAGAGATTTTATAAATATCTCTCTTGAGAATCCTGATAAATAATCACTTTTTCCTAAATTTAGTCAATATTTTAAGATCGTTCCTAGAGTAGACATCAGATATAACATAAATTAAAAGGGCTGTGTAGCTTCTCTATAGAATATTCTTCAGAATTGACAATGTTAGGGGATAGAGTTTATATGTCAAGGGAAGATTTAAGAAGTTATAAGGAGGAACAATAACCTAAGCAGTAGTAAGCGTTTATTGCGCATTACATTATGGCGCAAATTCAAGTGGGCTGCCACATTCAATACTTTTTTATTAAGAATCAAATTACCCCAATATGAACTCCAACCCACAAGAAGTGCTTTCAAAAATAACAATTTATGTGTTCTACATCCTTTCTCCCAGTTCTTCTCAATTAGCACATGTAGAAGTAGGATGGAACTACATACCTTAGTTTAGAACTTTAATTTGTACTTTTTTCTTATAAAGAAACCAAGTATATTGGATGAGTGCTACTATGCGGATTCCAACGCTTTAGTCACATGTTCATTCTTTGTATACCCTCTTTAAACTACCAATGACATATTTAAATTCAGTTGCTTCATAATTATAAGCAATAAAACGTCATGATTTATAACAGCAAGTTATCATTTATCAATAACGCCAAGCACCATAACAATACATTATTTGATACCTCCAACTATATGTGTGTAGCTCCCAGATGTTTTTTCTCTGACAACATTTGTTAACCATGGAAGTAATAACCAGAATCAGCAAATCGGAAATGCCCTGTGGCCCCTACATAGCCAACTGTAGAATAGTTTCCAGGGTGTATAACAATCATAGGATTTCAACTAGTAAATTTAGAAAAAACATATCCCAATGTCTGGACCAACTATTAAAGCCAGCTGAGCTGCATTGTGATTGAGAATAGCCAACAGGTCATGAACAAGAGATCGTTACCCTTAAATGATTTAAAAATTGAACTAATTCTAATTAAAGGCTGTAACGCTATCAATGGCATATTAGCAAATACATAACAAGCTGAATCTGCATGTGAATTCAGCCAGTAAACCCACTGGGAGATTAAAATTCCAGTGAAACGTATTTCCAGTAAAGCCAAAGCTCCGAGGTTTTTACAGGAAGAAATAAAGTTCTCTAGTGTCAGCAAGTATCCATGAGTTGGGATATTGATTCATTTGAGGAAACTTGCCTCACCTTACTCAATGATTAAATAGATGTAGGTAACGCCAATATTACCTTAGCCATATTACTTAAGAGCTGCGAGATGCCAACAAGGACCAGAAGATTTAAAATGCAGAACTCAGAACCTCAACGACCAATTTAAAGCTAGAATGCTCTATTAACCAAATTAAACAGCAAACGAAACAAGACCAGTAAGATTTACCTGGGAACAGCACATTGAAACTGACTTAAATTAAGGACGCTGGTGGTGTGAACCTTATGTTCCATTTCAGTCCAGGTCTGAATCAATTGAGAATGAATCGTCAGAAGTGGGTTTGTATCCATCCCAACAAGCCAGTCCCAAACCATAATGGATGCGCTACTAGCTTTACATTATTACTACTGAACTCCAGCTCAGGATTAAAGTTTCTATAATGAACTTTGTAACACTGGGCTCTATGTTTGTCTTCCACATTTCCTGTTATTGCTGCCCCTAAAATGTCATTCCAAACTTTTCACCAGTAAAATCCCAAAAAAACTTTCAAAATTGATTGAAACTGGAATGTACAGTCCTTCCTAGAGATTTCAGGATGTCCATGCATAAGGCCAACGATATGTTTATAGCTACCAATATGATAAATTGTTCAATGCTTAATGTATAATTTTGATTATGTTTTTTCCTGAGGACAATTGGAGTTTTATTGATGTTGAGAGCGCCATTTGATGAAAATTTGGTGGCCAAGAAAAATAACCACTTAGAATTCTGAATTCATAAATTTTCAGTTTCAAAAGGACAAAACTATTGACATGGAATCCATAGGTATGTAATGTCTTGCTCGTACATTTTTCAAAAATTGACTGTTATGTTTCAAATGTACTTTTGGCATACCACTATCTCACGAACTGCTCAACCAATCCTAGCAAACTAGGTGTCAGGTGATTGAGTCATTCAGTCCCCTTCCACAAATAGTACTGAGAATTTTGGCAATTAACTTCAATCACCTCTAGGCTTTGTCTGCATGAGGGTGTTTTTGCGCTGTAACTATTTAAATTGCTCCACTAAAACTTTAATATCTTGGGAACTACAAGTCCAATCGCGAAAAAACAAAGTGCATTGTGATCCTCAGGACTAGATCTCTCCAATAACACCAATATCGAGAACCAGAAGCACTCAGAAAATAATAACAACATTTGAACTAATAAATTTGAAATGCCTCGCCCTAAAATTACGATAAAACTTAAACCAAAAATTTCAAACTGAAAACTGGAAAATCCTATGCAGAGCGTCAACAGGCCTATCGTTTGAGACTAAAATCAAAGTAATTGGCTAAGAACTTAAACAATGGAAACCATTTGAAGATTGACGAAACCCCATCAGCGCCCAAGAGGCCCACATATCTGATACCTGGGTCATCTGGCATGCCCCCAAAGTGACTCAGATCGAGCGTACGGCTAGCTAGCAAGAGAACAGATGATAAGAACATTAATAACTTGTTCTTTGAAAACATTCTTAACCAACCCTTCATTACTTCTCCAAAGCACAAGTCTGCTCATGATTCCATGTCTACCAGTAGTCCCATGACTACCAGGTTTAATTTTTTTGTTGAGTTTGCCACCCTTTCTACCATGAGGTCCAGATTCTATTGGTGAAGTCAGTGCTTAATTTGAAGTGAAGATTGCTCTTCAGAATGCTATCAAGGGTTATATAAAAAATAATCTCTATTGACTACATTAGTAAAGGACTTAGACACCTTAACAATTATTGAGTACTTAAAGCAATGTGAGATCACTTTTGGTCCACCAAATTTAGAGATACATGAAAACCACCTTAATTAACGGCAAGTAACGATAATGAGGGCAGAACATGTTATCCTCAACATGCCCATACTGGACCTCGGAGGATAATCTCTAAAGTGACCTGGTTGATCTGTGACTTAAAAAGCCCATTTTATTACCAGATGCCCCAAAAATGACCTAATACAAATTATTTTGCTACGTCTTTAGATGATGAGGATCGGAAAAATAGGAAGTAAAAAATAGAGGAGAGATACTCAATTGGCAGCTATTTATGCCTTTTTTAAGACAGGACAATTCAACCACAAAGTATTAGTGATAAAGTCGAAGCCAAACTGAAGATCTTGAGAAGGAAGGATAATGAAGTCATTTACAAATCTCACACTTTTCAACTTAAAGAACAAGTCTAGTTTGGAGGTTAGGTGAATTGGAAGGTCTATTCTCTTTGACGGGTTTTAAACTGGGTTTACCACTTAAGACATCAAATACTTATTTATGGATGTTGAGAAGATTAAGACCATTATTGAATAAGTTAATCCCCCGCTGTACTAACATTGAACACAAATCAAAAAATTTCATGATTTTACTCGTATAAATATGCTTGTAAATAAGATTTAGTTTGCGCAGTAGTCAATAGAATTGCCCCAGTTGATTTAATTACATGTCAATTCTTGAAAAAGTTAAATATCACTCTTGATATTATTCATTGTAAACAATGCGAAATGTCTGGTCTAGGTAGGATCATTAGTGAATGGGCCAACTGTGCTTTGCAAATGAAGGTTTTCTACCTTCTCAGTCAGCTTTCCTGCCATAGTGTTTCCCAACAGACTTCAAAAATTCTAATTGGTAAATTTCTCCTCATTTTTCAGGAGCAGCTCTTAACTATGAAAAAACACCTTAAGATCTTTAGTGTCATAAAAAATGCAGAAGAATTTTCGACCAGCCTACCAGTCATGATGCATGAGTACCCAAAAAGCAAGCCAGAATACCAGGGGCATTGCTGCACATATGACGTTGTATGGAGCCGCGAATTGTGAAATGATGACTCATTGATGTAGAATAAGCATGAGAAGAACCCCCAAAAATGAACCAAATGGAAACAGCCCCAGAGATTGGGGGTCTTGCTGCAGGGGGTTGTACCACTGGGATAGTTTCTACAGGGTTGCTGGTAGGTGGGTTCAATACAACTGAGGAGACAAGGGGCAGATTCTTGCTTGGAAATGGTGGATGTAAGGCCACAAGATTCCAGCATATTGATGATGGATAGTCGCAATAAGGGGGTTGAATTTCCAGAAGTGTCTTTCACGTTGACTCCAGTAGATGATGGTGTGGGTTATTGTAATCATCAGAACTGGTAATACCATCCAGTATAGGGGCTGACAGGCCACCAGGGTAATTTTATCAAGACTTCAGTAAGAAGGATACCAATAAATAAAAAAAGATATTTTGTGGTAGAAATTTATTGAATAGGAAAATGAAGGATATTGAACAACAATTTTCTCATTGCAATGCAACTGATAAAATATTGTTTGATTGATGTGGGTAAAAGCAGGGATCAGGTCACTCAAGTTTGACCTAACCAGAGAATTTTTTGGGGAAGGGGACAAATAATCTAGTGGGAACTGACATTGAAGGATTTGGTGGCAGGCTGAGTTGCTGTCAGTTCAACCTCATATGCCTGGACCTAGGCTCAACTGTTTTTCCAACGGTTGGCATGATGACATTTGGTCTGATGAGCAATGGGAATTCCGCAGGACCACCCCACGTAGGGGCAGTCCCAATTGGTTGTAAATGGGTTTGGGATGCCCAACCTGCCCATGCCCAGTCACTGGGCTGTTTGTTTGGTTAAATGAACTATGTTGGCCACAATTTCCAATTTTCTGGATAGGGGTTTCAAACATTAAATGATGGTTTTTGATGATACTATCTGCATGTCAGGGATCATCCCTGATAATTTTGAGAGGGGGTTATCATCAGAGATCGCACTGCTGGCTGAGTTGAAACCATCTTCAATTATGGCCAATTATTCAATCTTTGTCCCTTTTGACTATGTGGTTTCTGATCGTCAGGCTTGATTACCATTGGCTTCAGACTTTTCAACTTTTTGATGATCTCAGAGCAGATTTACTTAATCCAGCAGACAAGTTTGGACAAGGTGAGCATGGGTACTGGGGGAGGAATCCAAAGAGGGAGAGTTGTTACCCATCGCTCATCTACCACATGGCGAGGTTTCCCTGGGTGATGAGGGGTACATCCTCCCTCTTTGGACCCTTTTTTATTTGGGAATGGGAAGATCTACCGATTCACACACAGGGTCATTCCCCTGGACTTACATTTAGTCTGTCATTGCTTTAGCATTACTTGTGTGAAGAAAATGTTCCATATACTAAAAGCAATAATTTTGTCAATGTGGCTTGAATTGATGGGGTAAATACTATTTTTTTTCAGCAAGTTGGTCATTGTAGTTGGTCCCTCTATCAATCATCACCAAAAATTAATTTATACCTTTATAGCATCCACAAGATTTAAGCTGCTTCCAAGGGAAAGTGAGATTTTAAGCATCTGACTAATTCTGAATCAGCTGGCAGGTTATGATTATAAGTCTTGTCACCAAGGGAAAATTGGGGATCAGGCCTCACACAATCCCAGGCTAGCCACTCCTGGACACACAAAGGAATCTGCGTCCTTTTGGCTAACTTAACGCTTTAAAAGATTACCATGAATAAAGGAAATAAAGTCGCCTTTGACCATCTAGTACCCATAGAATAAATCTTATTGATTGAAGGTTTTTAAGAACTATCAGTGTATGGCCTGCATGATGCCACTACTAAAGCATGTGCACTTATCTTACAAGGTCAACTGGAAGTCTTATAGGAAGAATAAAGGATAAGATTTGTCTTTATTACTGAAATACGCGCAGATACTTGATCTTTGATTATATCTAGGGTGCACTAAATAAACAATATACCCATTGACAACAGGAATGCCTGAACAAATGTCCAATGTTTATATGCCTCAGAAGAGTTAATGAAGAAGTCATACAAAAAACTCAAATAAACACTACAACAAGGAAGAGCATGTCATTTCGCAGTTTTGGGACAGTTGTGATTATCTAACTAAAAGGACTTCTTTAACCAATAAGTGACTGATAATCGTCCACTAGATAAAACACTAAAAACTTTTCATTCTTATCCATGTATAGATGACTTCCATAATGATTAAGGGATTCCAGGTATTCTACTGCCTTAAATCTCATTAGTGGTTATTGGTGAATTCACCTTCCAAAATAAGAACATTAAAATTGCGTGATTTCATGTCCCAGGGTCTATATTATCCAACACAAATGCCTCAAGGTTGGTGCAACGCGCCCGCCACCTTTCAGAGAGCCATGGTCAATTTTTAGAAAATAGAAATTGAGCTGTCTTTTAATACCTTAACACCATCAAAGCATTCTCGCGCACCTTTGTGAAACATCTATCCCACTTAAAGAAAGTATTGAAGTTTGTTATCCAAGGCTTAATCAAAAATAAACCCATAAGTTTTCAATCTTCTAAAACTATATGGATTACATGGGTCACATTTTTAATACTCAAGGGATATGCTCCACCCCTAAAACCCAATTCCATCAACTATAGGAAGATCCTTGAGAACAAAGGGATGTATGGTTTTATTAAGCAATGGTAGGATAATACAGACAGTTCATGTGAGTGTTTTCACAACTAAGCTGAGGCTTGCTCCACTTACTAAGAAGTGGAGCGGCCTTTCAATAGTCTACAGAAAGTTAGAACGCCTTCAACAATTTTAATGCTTTTTCTAACCTGGACCCTGGTTCTTTGCTACCCTAACTTTGACTGGACGTTTATTGTTCAATCTGACGCTTAACTTTAATGGCCATTGGTGCAGTGCTATCCTAATGAGACGAGTACATGAAGGTAAATTCAGTAGCTTTTTAAGTCACACCCTCACAAAGTAGTAGAGAAACTACATAATAACAGAATGTGAATGTTTAGCCATTATTTATGCTTACAAACAATGGCACTTTAATCTTCAGGGAAATAAGTTTCAAGTTTTCACCAATCACGTCTCCTTATAGTGGCTGTACAACCTTAAGGAGCCCATAGGGCGGTTATCCAGACGGGCATTGAAGCTCCAGGCTGGACTGTTCAGAATACCCCAAGTTTTTAAACGTTGTTTTTAGTGAATAAACCACACGCCAAAAATGAGTGTTTTCAATCTAATGGCGATTTAAGTAATTTTTTCGTCTTTAAAGGAATTATTCCTGCTCTTGTTGCAAGTTGTTAACTCAGCATTTCATGGCAGACTCAGTTAAACCACTTGGCAGAGGTACGGTGGTTAATCCAATCTCAGCGCTTTTGTGTCTCTGGAGTGGCTTACACACTAATCATTAAAAAAGGCATTAAATGGGCTCCTTTATAAACCACTCTGATAAATAAACTTAATTCTTTGCGAATTTAAATAAAATAAATTATATTTAAGAAAATAGATAGATTTATTTATGGAAGCATGACAATGGGTGCGTTCTCTAGATTTCCAAGCTGAGATTTGGATGACGTTACCTTCAAGCTATAAACAAACCCTAGAGCCAAATTAATTAAAGATAGTTAGGCGTAGAAGCCCATTTGATCCCAGCGTTGATGGCTGGCCTGAAACTAAACCAAATTTTGGATTAATTTAACCAAATATTAACGATCTAATCAATTTTTGACAATCAAAAATCAGATTGCAACTATTGCAGCAAAATAAATGCCCTATGTTTCTATTTTTTAAGGAAACCATCACATGTGAAACCAATTGTTACACAGACTTACAACTATGGAGTAAGACACTTAATTGGGATCTCCTCATCAAGATGCCAAAAGATTTCCCAATTTTCAATTGTTTCAGCATTGTCTCCTTATAAAAAAACTGTCTTTCAATAAAGGACTGAAAGAACAATAATTGGCAGCCTACCATCAGACGCAACTTGTGCTGTTTGATAAAATTATCTGGAAATCAGAAAAAATATACTCTATAAAGTTGAAGATGATAGTCAGAGACGCTTGTACCCAGCCTCATCCAAACGGCCATTAATCATTTTTGTAAGCTCAAAGAAAGGTTGAGTTGGTGCACTGGTCAAAGATCTGAGAAAATCCAACAGAGCTACCACTGGGAGTCCATAAGATGGTTTTCAGGTCATTTTGATGAAGTTTTAAGAGTATCAATTGCAACAGCTGTTAAAGACCTAAACACCTTATACTAATTAAGCCTAACTGATATTGGCATACTATCTCAATTGATGTTATTGGACCTCTGCCTGTTAGCACTTTAGGAACCATTACATCATAATGGTCATTAACCGCTTGACTAAGTGAGTGAGGATAAACCCATTACCAATTTTAGAGAAGTCATTACTAGTTAAGTTATCATATAAAAAATTGCTATAGGCATGTGTGTCCTCAGGTTATTTACACATATACATATACCAATTTATTTCTAGGATAATTACTAAACTAAGAACTCAGGGGAATTAGAGGGTTCTAGATGCACATTACCATCCAGAGATAAAAGGACTGTTGAGAGGGTCAAAGAATTTTAGAGAAAATATCTCTGCAAGTTTGCTGTCACATTCTGATCCCAGTGACCCTTTATGTTGTCCTGACAATATTTTCTTGTAAAATTAGTTATCATATACCATGGTGTTATCACCATTTCAACTGCTCTATGGTTGGCAGCCTACCTTGACTCTCTTTTTTGCACTCAATCATAAAAAACAAGGATGAGATGAAACTGTAAAAGATTTTGACAATTTTGTCAGGATAGTAATAAAGATTCAAACCAAAGCTTATGGAAAATAATTGACTAGAAAATTAATAAAAAAGCACATGTCAATAAGCATAGAGGAACCCTGTACAGCCTACAAAAGTGATTAGGAATTATACTGTGACACATACAAGTTTTGGAAGAGCATATAAAATTTCAACGCTTTGGAAAAGGATAATATGTGAACTTATTGCGTTTATCTATTTATGTCTATACACTAAATGCTTATCCAATGGGAAGATTATCAGTAAAGTTTATGCGAAGTTTCTAAGGCCCTTCTATGGCAGTCAACCTTCTCAGGAAGACCATCCAAAGAATGAGTCAAGTTAAGGGATTGACGTGATGTTGAAAAAGTTGACTTAAGATAATACATTTGCTCTTTTTATATTTGAGCACAATTAGAAAAAATGAGAGTATCCAAGTTGTCACCTTGTACCATTATCCATCCCATATCTTAAGCCTACCAGCCTTTACAAAATCATCATGCAATGGTACTCATCTGATCAGTACTTTCCTCAAATGGGTATTATTATTCCTATTATACTCATTGTACAAATTGTCCCTATTTAACCCCTAATGACTATGCTTTCTTAAAATCAGTACTGTGCTATTCTTTGGCTTGGAGATAAGTATATAGTTATATATATTCTATGAATCTTCTGATAAAGAATCACTTTTTTCAATTTTAATTAGCATTTTAAATTCGTTCTTATAGTAGATATTCACTATTATAGGAATTGAAAAAATGTTATGAAGATTATTTATGCAATATTCTGCAGAATTGGTCTTGTTAGGGGACAGATGTTTTTTGATAAGAGAATACCAAAGAAGTTCTAATTTAGAACTATAACCTGTGCAGGAACATGTTTGTTGAGCACTCCACATGGATTTATGCATATTAATTGCCAATGAAAATAAGACTTGATAATAGGCCTAAAGTAATTATATTAGCTTTTTAGTCCACAAGGACCGCCAATCCAGTTACTTGACAATTTATAACTCCCACAAGAAGGTATGAATTTTTAAGAATAAGTACCATTGTTCTTCTTCCAAAAAACAATCTCTAGGCTGTTAATATTCAAAAAAAGGAGTCTCATAACATTAATCTTGCTGTTAGGCCAAATTGGGTGACTTTGTGAAGTAGGTCATTATGTATATGTTGCAAGCTGGTGCCAACAAATATAGTTCAAGAATGGCATCACTAATTTTAAGTTTTAAATTTTAAATTTATTATGAGGCACTCTGACCAGGTGAGACATTATCAAAGCTCAAAAGCGAAAAAAAACTGTTTGAACAATGACTTAAACTGAAAGAAAATGACTGCTCAAAAGAATGGGCGAAACATAACGTTTGAGACACCAGCCTACCAGGTGGAACAGCGCCGATGCGCTCACCTACCATGGCGGAAGAGGAGGGGGAATTGGGGGGGCTCATCCTCAGTCCCATTCTCCTCTTTGGCGAGAGCTTGAAACAATGAGGAGAGCAAAGGGGTGGGGTGATCAGCGACATGGGGAGCAAGGGCGCTAACAATAAGCTGGTTGAGGAAATTACCATAGGACAGTAAGTCACCAATGTATTTGGAAAGGGTTGCCTCCGCTTTAATGCGGAGGGCAGGGAGCTGGGATATTGAAGCCACAGAGGTGCGAGTGACTCCTGGGTTGGCCTGCAAGGCAGAAACCACTCACTAGATGGCTTCCTTAGCACGCCTGTGGGCAAAAAGAATGGTCTGTTTGTGCAGTATGGATATAATTTGCCTAATGACAGGAGGTGGGAGTTCCATGACAAGCGCCACTACTGATGACTTGGTCATTTCACATATTGTGTTTACTAAAAGGTGGGCAGCTGCTGCGACAGCGAGCTGATGGTCTGGGTGGAACTCCACAGCATCCAGTTGGCATAAAACTGTTGAGCGACCGGTTTTGGATTGTGTACCTGGATAAATTCATCATATGTGGGCTGCGAGGCTTCAATTAAATTACCCATCTCATCAGTATCAGCCAATGAGGACCATGGATTCAAGTCAAATTCGAAATTGGGGTCCATAAATTGAAGTGGTGTGGCTGGTGATTGTAGGATAATGTGGAAACCCACATTAGTCTAAGCTGTTTCCTTATTGGAGGAGATTCAAGTAGCATTGGCTCAAGGAAGGGGCTGGTTGGCTGCAGCGGGTGCCAAAGCTTCAGGCTTTGGAGAAGGGGGGGGTAGGATTGTACCCCATGCCAGAAAAGCAGTGGGGTGCGGGGCTAAGTGGGGGCCATGTGATGACAGCACTGGGTCAGACAAAGCCGTGAGGGAGGGATATTTATGCTTCAAGTTATCTAGCTTAAAGCAGGAAGGACAGATTGTCCTCCCGCTCTCAACATGGGCCCAGAATGGGTGGTTGGGGGCAGAGGGTACGATGGCATGGGGTGGAAGTGACAACGCAAATTTTTAAATTTATTGGGCTGATCGTGGCAAATGCCTGAGGCTAAGCTAGGTGAGCGGCACCATTGGGGACCACAAACTGAAGGATGGGGTTGGAGCTGTACGCAGCCACCCTTCCATCAACTCCTGATGGAGTACTTTGGGGGGGAGATGAGTGGGCAACCCCATGAACTGGACTACCATGGTGGTGTCAGTGGGGAGCCAGGTGCATGTCGTTGTTATGGGGGTGCCCTTGTATACCAGGGGCACAGTAGCCGCGGTGGCGGCGTCAGCTTCACAGGTGAAGCTGAGGTCAAAATACCCCTTAAAGGGGCAGAAGTCAAAACCAGCTGGCAGCATCACTGCCTGGGCCTAGTTGATGATTGCTTGTTCCTTGTACAGGAACAATCTCCCATATTTGACCTGAAGGCCAAAATGGAGCTGGGAGCAGGGGAGAACGAGTGGGCTGCGAGGCACCACCTGGGTGCATGCTAGGTGGATGGCGAGATCCTTGGGTGGATTAAACTGACCCAAGGACTTAGTGGGACTGGATGAACCAGTCTGAGCGCGTTTCCCTGCCAGAAAGAAAATGCTGGGCAGGGTTTTGCCGCTGCCCCACACTGGAGCAGCCAGCGGCAAATCCAACATCATTGGGGATTGAATGAGAGTGGCTGGCATTTGATTGATAGTTGTACTTACTTTTAAATTAAAAGTTGCTTGAAAGTAAAATGGCAACACTAATGTTACTTGTGTTATTAGACTAGGGCCTACTGTAGGCCTTTACATGCTTCAAGGATTTCTAAGCCTAAGATCAAATAAAATCTTATAGGATAAAAACTTAATTTACACTGATATGAATAAACCCAGCAAAATAATATTATAAGGATCTTGTCATTATAACAAATTTGGGAGATAACTAAAAGAAACTTTTCTGCGCATGGGACTTGACTGCTGCTAATAATTGGATCTTATATATGCTATATATACATAGAGCTTTTTTGGTGACCTTGGGTTATTTTGACTCATTTGATTTCTGTCTAAAAGCTTTTCTGCATAGGAATAAAAATATATTTTTTTACCTTATTTTGATGTGATTAAAAAGTTATAAAATTGTCATTTCACTTGTGTGATAGTTTTGTTTGGGTTGTGCCTCTCAATATCTTTAATTTTTCTATAAACAGTCTTCATTTCCATACAATTTTCACATAATATGTCTACATTAAAATTAGTAGAGCTGAAATTGTTATGGATTAGGTAATGAACTTAGAGTTTTTAGTGGTTATAGAAGGAAGGAGGTAGCTGCCCAACGCTCATCAAGATTGTGGCCTAAAAAATTGAATTTTCCCCAAAGGCAGTGCCTGAAGATTGGAGCCCTATATAGTGCAGAATGAATTAGTTCAAGTTCCAGCTTGATGGGCACGTCCAGAGTCATTACACATTGCTTAACTGAGTACCAGGTAAAAAACTAATGATGTGATCACTCTCATATATTGATAACAAGATAGTCTCTATTTATTGAATAATTTTCTCTTATAAAGTAATGAAAAATCTAAACTTTAGACTGCTTATGTAAAAATAATTATAGGGAATATAGACGTTTGGAATATTATATGCATAAACTTCAGTAGTCTCTGAACTCTCAAAACATTATTATTGTAATCTAATCTAAAGCTTGTTTGACTAATAAAAAAGCAGACAAATGCCATATGGCAAGGAATGTCTTATATAGCTCACTTTAAAAGGTCAGTTGTAAGTTTTCTAGGAATAGCTCAATTTTATCCACTTATTAGTAAGCATATTTGCTTTAGCCTTTTCTTATGGTCACTGTTATAACTTTTAATAAATTTATAAGAGTCAGATCATCAGAAATAAATAGATAATAGTATCATAGATCTTATCTGAGGAGTATCTAAATAGCATTTGGCCACACTTGTAGAAATTTAGGTGCTAAACGGACAATACTACAAATATTTTAGCCTAAGAAATAGTCATTTTAGGTGAATGTTAGGAATAATTGTATGGTAATTCTATCAGTATAGACGGGTAACGGCATATTTCTTCAGAAGATCATAATCTATTGTGGACTAATCTTATGGTGCAAAAAGCCTGTGTTCTTGGGGAGTGCAACCATTGATAAAATAAACCTTAATTTATTTTTATTACAAGATCTAGCTATTTCTCATACCTGAGATGATGTAAGGGTAGAGGATAAGTTGCAAATACTTTTTAAATTAGCAATGAGACTTTTTTAAAAGTAAAGGGAAGATAATTAGTTGTTTGCCTAAGTCACTTACTTAAAGGAGAGGAAGCATTGGGTACAAGCTATACCCATAGACGTTCATGTGCAAGAGAAATTATAGACATAAGAGCCTGGACCCTTGTCCCTTGAATTTAGCGGTCTTTAGTATTCTAACAGTAGTATTTATTATAAGCATAATCTCATCTGTCTTTTCAAAGCTTGTGTAAACTATTCAAGTTCCACCTCTGTCATCAATGACATACAAAAAAACCTTCTGGGCTTCATCTACATCATGGTTAACATGATTTCAATTATTAAGTGTAAAGCAAAGTTTTTGGCAACCAATTCAGTCTTTTCCCAGGATTCAGTAGTGGTGAAGTTTTATTTAATGATATTGTATTGTTTCTAGGCGACATTCACACCTATTGTAGCTAGTAAATACTATTTTTCTAATGAAAAAGTTGCTAAGGTTTTTGAACACTCAAATAAAATGTCTGCTTTTTAAAAGCTTAATATTATGCACGTCATAAAAAATTATTTAAAATTAGTACACTTTGCTACCTAGAACTAAATAATACAAGTCATTAAAAAACCTAGCTATAGCAATAAATAATGGGATTAACAGCATTTAGATTTTAATACAGTATTAAAGCTATACTATTTTTTTATATAAATATTTAAAGGATTTTTAGATCAATCTAGAAATTTGCTATGAGAACATATGCAAGGCAATCTAAAAAATTATAATTTGAAAAAATGCATTTTATTGTACATCTGTTCATGAAGTAGTCATAATTCTCATAAATTTAGTAAAAATATAAGCCTAGATGCTTATAAAATTGTTAAATAATGCAGAATTAGAATACATTTTATGTCCAAAAACCCTAATCATGAAATATTTTTCAAATAAAAATTAAGGAACTTTTTATAGTCTTTATATGTAAAAAAATCAAAAAGCTGTCCTCTAATTTTGTGCTTTCTCTACCAAGCAAATTAATTATCTCATTAATTTGAAAATCCTATCCTAGTATTTTTTTAGTACTAGAAAAATCCTATCCTAGTATTAATGTGCCCTTATAATTTCAATTTTACTTCAAACTCACTTAGGTTTATAGATGAAATCTTTTAGTTCTTTAGTTTTTTAGTACTAGATGGTCCCATTTAGTTCTTTAGTTTTAGGAATGTGAATTTTATGATTCTGAGAAAAATAAAAAGCTTAAACTCTAAATTTCAGATAACTTTATACCGTTGGCAACCTTAATGATTTCTCCCCATCCTTTAAGGGCCAAGTGATCAAGCACCAAAATAGTGGCCATCTACAGTAACACGTAAATTATCAGAGGTAATAATTATATCCTCATCTAATATAGCAGATTAAAATAATGCAATCATTTTTGTTTGATGGCTTATATCTTCTTTGACTAAGATTGGTAATAAATTGAGGTTTAACTGGATGTTATACTAAGTAATCAATAAACAGGGCTATTTATTGGATATCTTTTAAAGATGCAAAGGGTGAGTATGCTTTCATTAAAAATGGGCCACATATATGTAGATGAGATAAGCTTATTTGAATAATAAAGTTGATCATGTCATAACCATATAAAACAGTTAATATATTGAAAGGGTAAGTAAAAGTTTATGATTAAATGCTTGGTTAAATTACTAATCCTCACATCTGACTTTTATTGAAAGATGGAATAAAGTTAAGAGTTGATACCAAGGCTTGGCAAAAAGTGCTTCCTAGGAAGCAAGATAAGTTGACCAAATTCTGAAAATATATTGCCTGGGGGACCATGTTTAGAAAAAAAACTAAAATAGTTTGACTTTTTTGAGGTATGCTAGAGGTCCATGAGATAGATAAGTGTACTTTATGAGGCCTTTATCAATCATTCGAATTAAACCAAATTATCTTTTTTGTAGATAGGTGATAGATTTTATGTTAAACTTTAGGATGACTTGACTTGTTTTGGTCTGTTTAATTTTTACATTGTGGCTTAGTTGCATGTAAATTTTAGATGGGCACAAGTTACCTTTCTAAAAATTTAGTTTTGTTTTATAGACTACATATTAATAAATAGAAGAAATTCTGATTATACTAGGGTGTCCACAATGTTAGTAATCTAGTCTACAACTTATCCTATTATAATTCCTTTATAGACACCTATAGTAGTCATAGACTTAAAATGAGTCTATTACTGGTACTATAGCTCTTAGGAGAATAATACTCTTGCTTTCCAAAAGATCCTTAAGATTTTCCCCCTAAATTAAATCATACTGAAAATGTTAACTTTTTTCAAAAATTTTTATTACATCTTTATAATTAAAAGCGTTTTGCTGAGTATGAATGAAGTCTTGATAATTATTAGGGTGCTTAGGAGATGGTCGCACTTGGATATTAAGATAATAATGTCAAAGATTAGGTTGTTGACGCCTTTCTGGATTTTTATATTCTATAGTCATACTAAGTAAGATCAAGTGCCAACAGACCTAAAGTTTAATGATGCAATAGACACCTTATTGGAAATAGAATGAAATTTAAGGATCTTAGCGCATCCATAAATTTTGGTTTGTTGATTTACCCTTTCAATCAAAGAAGGGAGGAACGTTACCAAGTCCTTCCATTAAAAAGTAGATTTAGGGCACATCTTTGATGAAAATTGGTTTTCTTCAAAGGCCTTTATCTCAATGTTACAATAAGATGAAGAGTGGAAGGGGTGATTTTGCCACGAAGTTTGATTCAGGCTGAAACCTATATCAAAAAAATAGGAAAAATCCATGACAAAATCTGGGCATTATTGAACGGATTGAGACAGAAGTCCTGACAGGAGCGCCAGTCCAGAAATTAATCTGGCAAAGATCTCACCAAGGATAGAAAAGTTTTATTTTTAGAAAATTGTGAAATATGCTGGCATGCTGGAACACCAATGGAACTGAAAAATTGGCAGCAAGGACTGCAATTAGAGGCACCTGCAATGTGCAAGCTGAGTCTTGACAAAAAAGCCCCAGTGTATTTGAGAAGATCCACGCCTCCATCTATAAGAAAAGAACCTTAGTCCCCGCCCCTTAAATTTCCTTCAACTACAAGAGCCCAGTGATCTGCAAATGGCATGGTGCTGGGTTATTTTGTACTATCCTTATAAACCTTAAATTTCAACAAAATTTTTGAATTTTTAATTTTGTATTTATTCTGGATGCACCAAATGAATTACCCCAACTAATAGAGGTCCTATACTCATTTTTATCAGTAATGATCATGTCTTTAACATCAATGATCTCAGCTATTGACTTTCTCAGAGTGGAAACCCTCAGGAGTCATACCCTACATGTTTCCCACAATTCTCCTACTCAGAACAACAAATAATGAGAGTTTAAAAATTAGTGGAACGATTAGCCTCTCAATTTAATCCTTTGAGATTATGAAGAAAACGAAAATGATAATTCAGCAGTCATTACTTGGGGAGAAGCAGTTGGTATTCAATACAACGAAGCAATTGTCACCCCTTGGTACCAAGTGCTCATTCAAAAGAATTGGTAGTATGGGCCAAAAGTAAACCAAAGAAGGCAGATCGACCCATCACTCAATCTAAATTTACCAATCACAAAGGAAATGGGGACAGCAATTTGGCGGATGCTACCCAAAGGAAAACTTTTGTTTTTGAACCTGATGAAAAAAATTTATGAATGTTATCAAGCGCATATCCAAACGAACCAGAAGTAAGAACAGAATACAAGTCTCAGGTGGACGGGAGAGCCCCTCCCATTGACACTGGAAGTTTGACTCCCATACTTGAAGCGTGGTTAAGATTACTACCAGTGCTTTTTTAGTGGGTGGAGCGGGAAAAAAATCCATATACTGATACTTTCATCATTTATCCCCGCGTGGTTCTTATTTATATATCATCAGAATAGTGATACCTTATGGACTTTGGATTCTAATGTGGGTGTTAGAATACACTTGATAGAAGTCAAGTCTTTTCTTGGAACATCAAATGTCTGACATGATGGCCAGTCTTTATAATAAAATTGTGGTAGCCATACATTATATAATGTTTTCAATCTTAACTTAACATATTTAAGAGTTCTATATGTATCTTATCTATTTTTTACTTCAATGAGCTTCAGTTTAAGAAACCACGTTATTGATAATCATAATAACTTTACAAGAAAGTACAACAAAAAAACAACAAAGAGGTTGGTTAGAAAATGTGTGGTGGACAGAGCATAAGTGAACAGGACTGGAGCGAAAGCAAAAATCCTTGAAGCAATGAAAGGGTTTTCCCTTATACAGAATAAAAGATACTTGACCGTTGTGACATATTAGTAAAATGGCGAAAGCTGGATTTTTGAAGGATGGCAACTAAGTTTATTATACTTGAAAGTGCTGATAATTGTTATTAATATTTAAAGATTATCATTCTAATATGTCATTAAGCGTAACAGGAATAAAAAATAAGACTAGCATAATTATTATATCACCTGCAAAAGGTACTAAGTACAAGAACTAGTATCTACCAATTTTTCTAAGTATAAACTTATCAATCGCTTAAAACACAATTAATAATTTCCTATTTGGTTGTCTTAGTTTTTTTGAAAACATAATGTCGCTCTTGTAAACAGCAAATCACTTTCTTGGAGAATCGCTTTGTACCTGGTTGAAAAAGCGTTAGCATTGGAACCATTGTATATATCAAAGGGCCCTTTGTACTCATTATAAAGTATCACATAAAAGTTTTATTGATAAAGCTTCAGTTTAAAAGTCTTTGTTTATAGAGCTGACCAGATTACACTTTACATAGGAACTAAAACTTTTATTTATAGGAGCAATATCTTGATGAGAGACGTTTGTAGAGATCAGAATCAGTAATGCTTTTAAATGGTAAAATATACAAAGGGCAGAGGTCTCTATCTGCATTTAAGTATAACAAAAATAACAAACCACTTGAGACTCAGATGGCATGCAAAAAATATGTGTCAGCATGCCCTTCACCTAGACATCCAGGGACTCTTACCCTTATAAAGAATAACTGAAACAATTCTGAAGGTTGCTATTTATAGACTTTATTAAATATCAAACAAATGGTTCTATATATATGAGTAAGTATATATGTTTAACAAGCTTTGATAATTAGAACTCCAGTGAACTAATTAAATGAATAATATACTTTTAGCTGATAATTTTGAAATAAACCATTTTTTGGGAAAATAAAAACTAAAACATCTCTAGTGATGACAATCTTTCTTTCGCTTCAATAACTAAATTGAAGCCAAATTGAGATTTTAATAAAAAAAAACAAAAATGACTGCTCAATCAGGCTAAAACTTACCTATGTCGATGCAATTGTTGCCTGCTGCCCCAGCTTGGGGTGGTGGTGAGCCGCCATCTGGCATCTTTCAGCTGCCAATGAAGTGCACCCAGGCTGGCTCTGCTAGCCCTCCCAATGATACTTAGCGCAATGTCCAACTCAGGACTTGGCCCACCATCTCGCAAGCTCCCAGGTAGTGCTCCCATGGAGCAATTTTCATTTCAGCCTCCAGGTCAAATATGGGAATTCCTTCCCATATGCAAGCGTGGCCATCATTTAGATGTCCACAGTGGTTTTTAAACCTGCCAGCTTTATTTATTTCCACCTTTTAAGGGGTACTTTGATCTCAGCTTCCATTCAGAAGCTAATGCAGCAGTAGCATCTAATATGCAAATCTTTTAAAAAAATCCCATTCCCACTGTTTAAAACCAGCTCCCAAATGAGGCCACTTTGGTGGTCCAGTTTGCTGGGTTGCCCTCCCATCTCTCCCCAAACTCCTTCGCCATGAGCTCACAGAGGGTTTAGCCAGTTATGGCGTAGACCCCATTTGCAGTTTGTGGTTCTAAATGGGGCAGATCATCTGGCAGGGTCTTGAACCTATATGATAATCAGCCCAAATTACCATGATACCCATCTCACAATTTCCCCCTGCACAGTGATCAGATGCACCCTTGATCACCCATTCTGGGCGTGCATTGATAACAGCCATGTCATTTGCCCCTTGTGCTTTGAGCTCGACCACTCAAAGCATATGTGCCCTATGGTTTCCACTTCCACCACTTCCACCACTCATCCCTCAGGCGTTTGGCCCACGGCTGTTTTGTCCCAATTTTTCAAATGGGGCTCAATCCTCCCACCCCCAACCTCAGGGCAATTTGGGGCTGTTTCAAAAGTAGTAGCCAATCAAATCATAAAAAAATTCTGCTTAAAATTTGACCAGATTACAGAATCCTGAGTTGATAGCTGAACCAGTTTCAGCTGAGCTGCCATGGTCAGCAGCACGTGGCCAAAAAGCTTCTGCCACTGCCCCAATTCTGGTAGCTGGCCCAGTACAGGCCAAATCCAATCCATTTGAGGCCTCAAATGGATTGATGAGGATGAATGACCATACCACTTCAAGCCAGATTATGCTTTGGGGTAATTTTTTGTTGAACTTCCCATATTTGTGGCCCCACCATTTTCGCCCCAAAAACAGTTTTCCTATATACAAAAATAGCAATAAAACGCCAGTTGAGGCTGAAGCTGTCCCTTACAACACCCTACTTCGCCAGCAACTTCCTGGGGCGATGGAGCTCCTTGTTGAGGGTATTCCCATCCCCAAACCTCCCCAGGATTTTGAAGAAGATGCAAAGTATGAAATTAAGAAGCTTGCCTTTGGAGCAAGCCATACTTGCATTGACATGGCAAAAAACTCTCTTATTAACCCTAATTACCCTGTAACCCTCTGGCACATCAAGACTTTCACTTGTGTGCCTTCTCTCATCACTTTCACTGAGCATCAACTTGCTCAATATATTGAGGCAATGGGCACCTCTGGCCTCATAAACGAAAAAAACCCACAACTATACCTCCTTATGCCACATGTCACAGATGCTCCCACCCCGATGCTGTCAATATGGTCTGCTAGCAAAAAGTGGGTGCCAGACAAAAGTTTCACCAAATCTTGCTCACCTTCTGATATGGCTTCCTAGGCTGTTGGCTGAGGTGTCATATAATGAATTTTTTTATTTTTAATAATCACTTTGTTTGGCCCATTTTCAAATAAAGATGCGCCGTGGCTCCTTTTTGGGTTGGGCACCACTAGTACTAATCTCATCTCAAGTGATGACTATTTGAATGGATAAAACAATCCACTTCCCACCAAAAAGGTGGAGAGATATTTGTGACGCCACTATTGGCTATTAGGTAAATAAAAACTTCTTATAGCACAAAAGCGTAAAATATAAAAGATAGCTTGACAGATAATAATGCGCTAATTTATCTTCCTCTGTTTACATTCCATGAAATAAAAACAAGAATGAACATTAGGTAATTAAGTGAACATATGAAACCTTTATAAGTAAAATCAAAGAGGGTTTTTCCTCTATAGTATTTACCAAAGCGCATTATCTTCCATGATAATTACAAGATATAGATTTACGCTTATGTAAAAAGGAAAAACTAGATAAAAAGGTTATAATTAATTACTAACTCTAAGTCTTACAGGCGTCTAAACAAAAAATGTATGGATAATTTTATGTAGTGAGACAATGCAGTTTTTGTCTCTCTTTTATAGTAAAATTTATCATTAAAGCACTTTAAGCTCATAAATGGGAGCAGGAGTTGCACACAGTATAGGGATGCAATATAAACTAAGATTATCATAATTGGGGGGTAATTCAAGTGTAAGAAAGGGATTTCTAGGCTCTTAATAAAAGAGCTATGTGTATTGCCTTATCTAAATTAATAGCAAGAGATTCCTGCATGTGTGGTTTAGTGGTCTAATATTAAAACTTTAGCAAAACATTAGTGGGAGCTGAATAAGGATTATCTTGAGAAAAGGCATCCGTGTAGTGGAAACAAAAAGTATTTATTGACTAAACAGTTCACTTATTAAAGTGATGATAGTGCTAATCAATTTTTCTGATCTACATCACGTTTGAGAAAATTTACAATTTTGCAGAACTAAACGACTTCAAAGTACTAACACACAGAAAACCACATTGCCCTCAGCCCCACCTCCCGCTGCTCCAGTATGGGGAAGGGGTGAAACCCTTAGTATTTTAGCTCAACGGAAAAAGGCTAAACTAGATTTACTAGTCCCAAAAACCTCAGGTCACTACATTCTCTGTAAGTATATCGTCCTCCACCTTACATGATCCCAAGTAGTGACTTATAGCCACATTGTCTTCTCCAAAGAAAAATGCAGTTCTAGCTTCCAGGTTGAATATTGAAAATTGTTTCCATATAATGATAAAGAAATATCAGAACTAGCCTCAGGGCTTATTTAGCATGCAGGCTTCATCAACTTCTGCCTCTACAAGAGGTATTTTTATTTCAGCTTCACTTGTGAAGCTTATGCTGCAATTTCAACTATAATTTCACTGGCGTTCAAGGGCACTCCCCCTCTAAATCACTTGCACCCATTTTCCTAATAATACCACTCTTGCAGTTCAATTCACAAACTTCTTTACCCACCCACCCCCAGTTACTTTTATAATAAAATAATCTCTGAATTGATTGCATATGTTGCTGACCTTTTCTTAAAGATTTGATCCCATTATAGCCAACCAACTCGCAGGCCCTGATACCTTTGCACTATATGCTCAAAACATCCCAAAATGAACCATTAAGATTCCTCCTTGTAACTTTGTCCCTTCTGCTCCTGATTATTATTTCTAGGACCGAGTGGAGGAGGGCACAGCATATATATCATCTTTTTTGACCTGGACCATTTAAAATGGCGCTGACCCTCCATAGCCCAAGCTGCAGCCCAAACGCCTGACTTCTCCCATGATAATCCCATTGCTAACCCCAAAACTTTCTTCTATTGGGCACAATTATCCCTTTTCTTCCTCCCAGGTGATATCTGAAACTGCCTCTGATTCAGCCAATCAGAAACATATAATTAATCCAACACTTTTACTTCCCCAAAATTGAAAGCCAATCTGGATCACAGTAAAAGCAAAAAGCCCACTCAGCCACCCAACACAGTCCACCCATATGCCAATCATCTAATCATCTTAAATTAAAATCCCTGGGATTACTTGTAGGAGATGATAAATAAGAAAATCTTATCCCTGACTCAGTCAAGGCCCCAGGCCCCAAAATGGGCCTCAATGCCAAATATGCAGTTCAGTCTCACCTCAGAATGCTCCATGACCAATGCTGACAAAATTTGAAGTGCCCACCAACTCACTGAAGAGGCTGTTGCCTCTAACAGAGAGTTATCCCCTCTGAAAGGCCGTTAGGAAATCAGTATCATTATCGGCCAAGGGACAACCCCTCATGACTTTCCCACCATGCACCCAACGCATAGCAAAGAACATTTCTAATTCCACCAAGTTGTCAGTAAAGCCACACAAAAAGCTGTGTCAGTTGCAAGATTTTGCGCCTAAAATCCACAGCACCAGCAACAGCATTGCCATCTTCTCTATCCTCCCCAAAATTCACATTAAGGCTGAGAAAGCCCTATAAAAATACATTGTTACCCTCCTCATAGCAAAGTTTAAGTTGCAAGCCAACTTTGTCACCTCAACTTTCATTTTGAGGATTCACCCATGTTTTTACTTCTGATTCTATACTGAGCTCTTTACACCCCATATGGGGACAATGTGTCTCCTGATCCCTCTCACCCTCTGCCATAGTCAGATAGCAGTTTACTGCCTCCAACCTATTGGATAAATCTAGTTTTGAGTCATTTTATGTGATCTGTTAGTCTCATTTCATTTGTTTTTATTAATATAGGTTAAGTTTACTTGCTTTTCTGAGCTTTAGTAATGTCCATCCCTTGGTCGTCTTACCTTAATAAATATTAAAAAGTGATTACAGTAACTCACAGGATGACACTAAGGACGCCTCTGGAGTGACATCTATATGATTAGAGTGATTAATTGTTCAATGAAGTTGAAAAATAGTTTTTTATCTCAATAAAGTTCCATACAAGGTGGTTAATTTGAAAGGTGATGTTATAGGTTTTTAAATAGTTTGTGATACGTAGTTCCTGTTTCAAGTTAGGGCACTTTTAGGCGATTGTATTTCAATTAGTTGCTCAGGAGCTTTGCTTTCAAAATTGAGAACTCTCAGAATAAATATGTTCTAGCTGTATCAATTAAAATTTCTTAAGATTTGGCAAGCAATTGAAACCACAAGTATTAAAGCTTACTATGAGGGGTAAATATAAAGTTAATCAACAAACCTTATAAATAATAAAAAGAAAAGGAGGTTTGAGGGCACATCGATGAATCCCCCCTTGGGTTGGGACCATCTAGTACTAAAAAAAGGAGGTTTGAGGGCTATTTGTTAATAGTCTATAAATAATGATAAATCAAAAAAGCTTTTTATTGTCATGTTCCTTCTAAATTCTGTTCATAGAAAAACATTGATCAAGTAGCCCCATGCTACTTCCCAGGAAACAGTAATAGTAAAATTGGTATATCTTAACTATGCAGTTTTTTGGTGATAATCATAAATATATACTGATTATCAGAACACTAAATATCAAAAAAGAGTTGGGTTAAAGCATTATTATCAAACCCTAATTTTTTTAGTGCTATGGTTAAACCCAAGGGGGATACCGCAAGCTTTTTATTAGCATTGGTGAATAAGAAAAATGAAAAAAGTTTCCAGCATGCATGTTAAGCACCAAGATCATTCAGTCATGTATGAAAGGGGATATGTGTTTTTAGGGATTCTCAACTGGTGAAGAAACTTAAGTTACTGTTCAAGAGCGGACAGAATGGGTGTAGGGGCGTCTCTACATGGGTTTAGAGGTTAAAGAGGTCAAAGTTAGCTTCACGCAGAGTAATTGTAGTGAAAATTGCTTTGATGCACTAAAAAATGTTTCAGTATATCAAAGCAATTCTGAAAGTCATACTAATTTAGAGGTGATCTGGCATTGGTAGAGGAATTTGGGCTAAACAATGAAGATAAACATTAAAAAACACATGCCTTACAAAATGTCTGGCCAGTGATTTTAATCTGGCCTTCAATGAAAGCTTTTTTATAAAAATTTAGTTGTGGAATTAGTACAGGTGCTCCATGACAGCATAAAGGTTTGGTATTGAAATATAATAGAGATGGCCGCCGCCTCATCAGCAGCCAGTTTTTATTGAGATTTGTAATTTAAAAAGCTCTTCTTATAAACCAAGGCTGGTTTATTGGTTGATAAGAAGTGCTAAGACACAAGATTTTTTATAGCGGTGCAGATAATTGTCACAAGGCATTACTCAAATCTCACATAAGTGATATTATCTTTTATAACTTACCCTGTTTATAGAAGGCTAAGATGTCCTTGTTGCCAATTTTTGAATCAAGGACATGACCTCATGTAATGAGTTAAGAGATTCCTTTGTTAATGCTTATGAACTTACAGTTGATATCAAGTTCTGCAGTCTCTATGTAAATATTTTGCTTAGGAACATACCTTTGGCAATAGGTCTCAGGATTACAGCTCGAATTGAAGATTTGAGTAAAGCTGATGACAGGATTTGAACCTGATCTAAAGGTTTAGATGGAACAATTGTCGGGGATAATCCCCAATTAACTGTATCAAAACCTCCTGACGTTGGGGTCCAAACCAAATCTAAGTGATTGAATATTTATCAGAAAAGTAACTAAAATGTCATGGAGTCCTTAAATAGCAAATTAGTATAGATTTTGTCTTGGAAATGTTTGGAGATTTTCCTTGAGAATTCTTAGCTGATTTTCTATATAATTCTATTTTGAAAGAAAATAAACTGTACATTCTCTTATACTAGATTTCGTTACTTCTAGTTGAGCAGTAAAAGATACATGAATGCACCAATTAAGGGGTTTTTTTATTACATGACTTCAACTTATTATAATAAGTTCCCCTTTTAATATCCTTTTGTCTGGGGCTTTGGTTGCCCTGAACTTTATTAGGATAATTGGATTTTATTCTCTTATCACAAAAATTGGTGCACCCTGCTAGGCCATTCTGAGTTCCCAGCGAAATCATATATATAACGAACGAACCTTGTTTCCCTACCATTATTAATATGATGGTTGGAACAACATGTGCTCATCATGAACAACATCAAATCGAGCTTTGGTATACCATGACAAGTTTACAAAATGAAGTAAAGCCGATGACCCAGTTCTTTGACGCCATAATGGCCATTTATCCGCCCATGAACGAGTAGATTTAGTCATCAAAGGTTTAATCAATCTTTGGAGTAACATATAAGCCCTCCACATTCAAAAAATATCTGAAGATAACGTGTCCTCTTCTGCAGAAGGGGCGCCTTCAGTGTAGGTCAATGTCATTTGGACACCAACCTATCCAAGTACCACCTTTAAACCCTCCTTAAAAGACAAAGTATGTCCAGGGAAGGGATCATCTTCATCTTTTTCTACTGCTATGAAAGTGCAATGTAGGAATCTACCAGCCACCAATGGCTCTGACGCTTGACCAACTGCCTTAGCCGGCTAGCGCAGGATATAATGGTACCATTTTAATGACATGTTGCACCTGGAATGAGCCTATGGCTGCTCTGATTTAGGAGTTTAGGAGTGACTTAACCTTACTCAGCCAGAAAAAGGCATTTATGGAAATTATCTTAAATGGGGAGAATTATTAAATGAGTTCACCCAAAAATGTTTCCAGGCCCAGACTTTGGTTGCAGGATAAGCCTTAAGCTAGATAATGCTAACACCGCTTTTTTATTGACCTTCAAAACCATTCCAACGTCAGACTCTACCTTACAGAATTAAAGACCCACCCTACCTCCCTCCTACATATCAAGTAAGTTAATATTGAGATAGCTTCTGACCTAGGTAACCCTACTGTTTCACCCTATTTCAACCATAAGTTGCAGTCTCAGGTTTTAGTGGCAATGTTGTCTGCCTCTCCTATATTTGACTTATATTGCACCTTTTTTAAAGGAACAACCAATTTTTCAAACAACTGCCGTCATCTTTTTCACTTTAAGGCAGCAAAAGATTAGTCAACTTAGGGCAAGAGCTCCCTCCACGGATGAAATTCAAGTTCCTCAACCTCTCTCTCTATGCCTAGTAATTTGGTTCCTTCAAAAAATATTCTCCTGCCAAAATCAATGTGCCTCTTAATATCCAAGGCAATAGAAACCTTAAGATGTCCTTTTCATATATCGGTCAATTACCCAATCACACTCCCTACATTCAGCTCCTCTAGTAAGAGCCAAGCATTAACCAACAAACCTTACAAAAAAGATGAAAACACCCATTAAAAAAGAAAAAACCTCCGCTCACATTGCAACAATTCCCTACTGACTGTTTAATAGCCATCAATTCCAAATTTAGACCTTCAGTGGTATGACTAGGAGTAGTCATTTACAAAATTAAAGTTTTACTATAATTGATACAAGATTCTCAGTTAAAGTTATAACGCTCTTACTTTTACAGAAAATTAAAATGGCCACTGACTTTATCCACAAAGCTGAATATGTGATGGCGGAAAATTACTCAATTAAGACGATTGGAAATAGTCTGCCTTACCTCTCTGACCCATAAAGCTCTTGAAACCCCTGGTATCGTGCTAGAAAACAATGACTTTAGTTGCTTATTAGATTATAACTAATAAGGGCTTATGTTGCATAATTAATCAGAAAGAGATATACCTCCTACTTATGGAATATAAGATATTATTGTTAGGTGATTTCCCAACCAAAAACAAAGGGGCCTTGAAAAATATGCCTGCTCTTCATAAGCCCCCTATATCTGCAAAGTAAATACTAAAACTTAAATGTAAAACTAAGTTATCCCCTGTGGTAGAGTATGCTGAGGATGGGATACTCTGTGTATCCCCATACTTTTAGCATATCCCTCAGCTCTCAGTTATTGTAGATTTTGGGATTAAAATCCAATTCCACCTAACCAAGTTTTTGATATATGGAAATCCTAACCCCTCTATCAAAGAGGCTTTGACCTGCACTGGGATTTTAGATATTACATATTAAAAATCCAATTTCAATATTTTAGAAAAATTTAACCAATCAGCCTCGCCAAATTCCTCAGTATTTTCTTATCGCCTATGCCAAGCTATTCCCTATTGAAAACATTACTGATGTTAGCAGTTTTAGTTCGCTACAGGACTTGAGGTCTGATCACTAACAATTATAAACCTGGTTAAAAAGTAAAATTGGGGTAGCCTTACTCCCAATGAACGACTGGATGTTGAAGCCCACCTTAAGGATTATAATATCTTTTCATTGGGATCAGGTTATTATGGGAAAAGTTGGGAGTAATTCACCAGGTCATAACAAAAGATGACCCTCCATTTAAATATTGAGCCTACCAAAAAAACTAACGTCAAAGAGGCTCAAGTAGCTTTGGAATTAAAGCAACTAATAGAAGTTAGACTATTTGTACCAATAAAAAGTCCTTGGGCCTCCCCGCTTTTGTCACTTTGTATAAAAAGATATAGGCATTGATATATTATGGTTATTACCAACTAAAATCCATTACTCAAAGGCATAGATAACTATTACCTCTTATTAATAACTTTTTACGTTTAATGTTGGAATTATACTTTTTCCAGTAATGAACCTTGCAGTGGTTATTGGCATATTGAATTATCCCTGTTGTTGCAAAAAATGCGTTCTTATCTCTAGTGAAAGGTTATTTGAGCCAACCCAGATGCTAGAGAGGGCTATGCAACACCCCTGCCACCTTCCAAAGAGCAATGAACGGCTTGTTAAGTGATTTAAAACGCTCTTGTGTTTTTTTAATTTGAATGTTATAACTATTTTCTTGCAGACTTTTACCATTTACTTAGCACACATAAGGGAGGTTTTAAGTGATTATTCCAAGATTCTCTGTTCTAGCCTTCCAAACGTCACTTTTCCAAAGTGAAATGTGAATTTTAATCCATAAGGTGAAAATGTAAGAATATTACAATGGATGACAAAATTACGGTCATTTCCATTATGTCTCCACGTAAATCCCTTTGTAATGTATAAGTCTTTCTAGGGATGGTTGGATATTATCAAAAATCTATTCCATACTTTTATGACACCTCTGAAACCTTAATATATTTGTTAAGAAAGAAATACTTTTCCAATTGAAAGAAGAGCAGCAAAATGTCTTTGACCTAAGATATGTTATTCTCACATATTCCCCTTTCTCATACATCCTATCAACAAACTATTTTTAACTTTTCACTGATTCTAGTGTTATAACCATAAGAGCTATATTATATAGCACAACAAAGATCTGGTGGACCGTTCCATTGCTTATTATAACAAAACCCTATCAAAAACTGAATGCAACTATGGTGTTACATAATGAGAGTGTTTGGCAGTACTATTGGCTACTAAGCACTTTTGGCCTTAATTAGGTAGTATCCTTAAAAGAACGTACTAACAATTATTAGTTGCAATGGCTCCAACATATGTAGAATCATGATGGGGTATTAGTCAAATGGGCTTTGAAACTTCAAACCATGACTTTCCTATACTTTCGCCCCAAGTCAATACACTAGAATGTGGATTGTTTATCCAGGTTACCAAGACTAGCATTTAACCAGAACTGATAAAGCTTTACTTTACACTCTTTTAGTCTGGCATCATTTGAGGAAAATGAGTTACATACCATTCAAAAATTTAAAGAAAAGGTCAGAAAAAATCTGGTACCAGGATAGCAATCATAAAACTCATGTCACATAGATTGTTACCCTACATACAGTTTCAGTTCACAAAGATGTTATACTCTAAAGATATCTACAAGTCAGACACAGAGGCATCTAGAAAAAATTTTAGTGACTCAAGATCATGTTTTACTGGAAATGGATGCTTTTCTCAATTGAATGTAATAGAGACATTTCTGGTAGGAATAAGTCAGGATGGACCTAATCCAAGACCACAACATCCTTTGGTTCCACCATAAATTATTTCATACTTTAAGTATTTATGTTGTAAGCTCACTCCCTTGAGCATCCAATGGCCATTAATTCTTCAATTTGGCTGTTTATTAACTAGAAAAGTAAATTGAAGCCATATTACTACCCTCCACTTTGGCAAAAGCTACCGCCACGTTCCTTTATAATCAAAATTTTTACCCAACACGGGTGCCCTAACTTAATTTTTTCTCTAAAAAAGTCAGAATTTCGATCATCAATGGTGAATGAGCTAACTGAATTAATGGGGTCCACTCAGATGTAACCACTACTTACTATACTGCAAGCAATGAAATGTATAACTAGCTGGTACTACACTAACCTCACCCTCCAGAAGTTGGCCTTGATTGAACCTCTACTATGGCTGCAATATCTTTAAAGTGCAATCCTTGCCTATCAAACAAGTTTTAATCAGATTATAAAAATGTCTCCTTTCAAATATTTCATGAAGGGAATCCCAAAATGCATATTAAGTTCAATCTATGATAGATTAAGTCTTCCCAAAGCCCCTAAGTTTACTATAAGAGATACTGGTAATGAAATCATCTGACTTCATGTCTTGGCTCCTAAAACTTTGTCTGCTACCACCACCAGAGAAAATAGTTTAGGTTATTGATAAGTATTCACTTCTGCATACCTATCATCAAGGTGATTCAGTTATTTTCTATTATCTCAAATCTTTTAGATGTGATAAAAAATTAGGTTTAAATTGGTCAGGACCTTACAAAGTTTTTAAATTGAGGTAATATACATTTTATTGTGGAGGTCTCTCATGGTTCTTAATAAATCAAGTACATAGTTAATTTCAGTGACCATTCATCCCCAACCACAAGATATAAAAGGGTTTTTTGTTGGGATTATGGCTCAAATTGAAGATTTAAGCAAATCTAATGATGGAATACAAATCTGACTTAAAGTGTTATATAAAACTATCTTTTGGGATAATCACCAAATATTTTTATCAAAACCTCCTGAAGTTGGTGTCCAAACTCAATCTTAAAGATTGATTATTGTTTGAAATGTAATTAAAATATTGCAGAATCCACAAAATGCTACTAGTATAGATTTTGGCTTGAAAGGGCTGGAGATTTTCACTGAGAGTATTTATCTGATTTCATATATAATAATGGTTGAGTGAAAATAAATTGTACATTCTCTTTTACAAATTATTTTTGGATACCGCAGACAAAATAGCAAAAGATACAAGGATACACCAAGTAAGGAGTGTTTTCCCTTAACTGAAGACTTTTGTTATTATAAAAATTACACATTTTAATATCATTAATACTGGGGCTTTAGTTGCCCTGAACTTTATTTAAATGGTTGGATTATATCTCACTCCTACCAAAATTAAGTTTGTTTTTCTTTCTTATAAGTTTATTAATGACCTAACATCAAACAATTAGTTCATTGGTACCAATAGAAAGTTTAATTTAGATATAGTTTACAATAAAAACTGTTAAGTTTATCAAAGTAAATCAATATTAATAAACAAACATTTAAGGAAACGAATGTTTATATTAGTTGTACAGTGAATGACAGGTGCTACTCTTGTTTCTCGTTGGGAGTATATCAAAAGTGTCTTAAATTATGATCAAAGTCTAGGTTTATAGCATATGTAGATTTTAGATTCATCAGCCCAGTCTTGTTTGATATAAATGCTATTGATGCTCATATTATTCATGTGGTGGTGCATGATCATCCTGTAGCTGAAGAACTACATAGTATGATCTTTGGAGGTTAAAAAATAATGATTTAAATTGTGATTGTGCTTTCTCATCCCGTAGCTGTGCGGATTACATAATAAGATATTGGAAGGTCAACAGATAATAATTTATAATGTGGTATGAGATGATGAATGAATAAGAAACATTTTGAATAGGACTTTGGTTTCTATAAAAATCTACTTAATAAAACACTAACAATGAATGACTAAATGAGCGACATCTGAGATCATTGAATCTGATAAATCAATTTTATTTGGGCGTGTGAGTGAGACTTAGCAAATTTATTGAATAAATCATCAAATTTTACTTGAAACTAAGAAATTTCTCACCTAAAACTAAACTAACATCTACTTAAAGCCTCTACACTAACTAACTGACTGAGTTCAAGTCTAATATGCTCAATCTATTTGACTGAGTAGTTGTAAAATATCCTCATATAAAACAACTTACCAAATTGCTCAACTAACAATAAACAATAATCAGCGTTGAGTTTTTAAGTATTTTATTAATTAAATCTAGTATAACCAGCTCACCAGTCATGAGGGTAACAGAAAAGCTGTTATTACAAATGGCTCAAGCGTAGTGGGGCACTTAGCTAACCAGCCAAAAGGGCAATAGCAAATCTGTTGGTCAGAGTGGCTCAGCGTGGTGTTGGTACAGACCTTTGGATATGTCAGTGCAAGCTCCTTAATAAGCCTGAGCAGCGCTGGGAAACTCCACTAGTCAATAATAAACTGGCTGAGTTCTTGCTAAGTCAGATAAGTTGGTGGATCATTAGAAGTCCAATCCATTCTTGTTTCATTATTTAATTTAAACTATAATTTGTCCACTCATGATTCCAACATAATACATGAAAACCACTTTTTTTATATTTAATATTTGATTTTATGTAAAAAGTTTAGCAGCGGCTTGCATATCAGTATATTATCATTATTTTATATAATATATCTGGTGAGGCTTTGATAGAATATTAGTTTGGTTTCTGCTATCACTATGAGTTGGGTTTATAATTAAACAGGTAGAAACCAGAACAGGCAATAATTAAAAAGCTCAGTACAGTAAATTTTTCCCATGGTTGAACTGAATCATTTACTTTTTATATGATAGATTTGAAAATAATTGAAGTATAAAATGAGCAGCCCCAGATTGAGGCTTTACCCTTATAGAAGATTACTAATAATGAATTTGTAAAGATATTATCAAATAATAAGGATTTATGTTGTTGCAATTTGGGGTTTGACTAACCATAGGATATTGACTTTGGACATAATACCACTAATTACATATTTACCTCCCCTTTCTTGATCCCAATTATTATTATTCCCCAGAATATTGATTCTCATTGATCTTCCATCAAATATTTCGCTAAGGTTTTATTCCTGAATCCAAGAATTTAGAAATTAGTCATACCCTAATTCTGATTATCTATGTACAGCTTATCTATTCCTATCATTCCGCCAACAGATTTTTAGTTTTTTCTCCACCCATATTAAACATTTATCAACTACTATCCAACCCCTAATTTCTGGTAGATCTATTCCTTTCCTCTCATCAACTGAATGTCCAATTCCCAAAACCAGTTTCATTACTATCAGTAAAATTTTGGAAGATTCTTCTGACTCTGTCCCATATACACTAACAATCAAAGCCCTCAAATTTTGCCATATGTTGGAAAATAATCATCAAGGTGCTACGGAGGTGAACAGACAGCCTAAAATGTGCCTGACTCTGGACAGATGACTTCATTTTCAGAGCTTGTCCATAGGCTATCAGTGGAACATAGGGATGAACTCTGCAATGTACAGGAGCTGAAAGGAAAGCTAATTGACTAGAGGGAAGGCTATAAATTGGTTGTCCTTGCGCTGGAATAGGAAAACGCGCCAATGCACACCCTGAGATCAACTAATCCCAAAGGATCGTGGTCTCCATTTATACTGGATCAATCAATGCTAGAAGTACACCCCAAGACCTCAGAGGATTTAGAGAATCTATTAATTAAAGGCTTATTTTTATTAGTGAGCTTAAATTATAAATTTAAGGTTTACATCTTCAACATATATACCTATTTGAGTGATGATTTACCTGTGCAATATCACCCAGTTGAATCTCAGGTTGCAAAAACTAGTGCTAACTAAAGGGGTGCACTAAGACGGATTTACAACCCACTAGAGGACAACGAGAAATATCTAAGGAAGTTTGGCCAAAATAAAAGGAGGCGATTAACCACATACATACTTAAAAGTTGTCAAGGAGGTTATGTTTAAAAGGAAAGAGCCAATATCAGAGGCTTGAAAATTAAAAAAGAGGAGAGATGTAAAGGGGAGAAGAGACGTGTTATAGTCTTCTACAGGAGGAAAATCAAGCTAGTTACTGGGTACACTGATGATGCTGCTCAATGTCTCTTCTTGAAAGATGATAATGAGGAGGGAGAATAAAGGTTGTATCTGCTTATGAAACCCTAGAAAAGGCTTGTCAGCCCTTTTTTATGATTCTAGAGATGACCCAGGAGTCATGCTGCTAGAATTACTCAATAACCAGCAAAGTAGAACATTATGAAAATGAGCTTGTCAGTTTAGGGTCACCCATAATGATCTCAACAGACTCCTTCGCCCAAAAACCCTCTGATGCTAATCCCCCAAACAATATAGTGGAATCAGAAAGCACCCAGAGAAAAAATATATATTATTATTACTATTCTCAACCTTGGGAAATTTAATGCCTTATGATGACAATACTGGTACCCAGATATTAGGTTACCTAACTGGAAGGAGCCCTTTAAAGAACTAGAGAACCTCGCTAAAATGTTAATCAATTTACAAAACAAAGCATGCTCTGATGCGGAGCCCATTTACTGATATATTAAACGTAATACCTAGAATAACCATAATTTACCCTATCTCATTATAGGGGAGTGAGTGCTCTACTACATTAACCATGGGTTTGGGAAGATGAGAAAACTTAAACATCTGGAAGGAGCCAATCAAGATCAAAGATGAGACTTTAATTGAGGTGTATAACTTAAGGTTCCTGGGTAGAGTTCATTGTCAATGGCATATGCAAAAACCTCCTAAAGCAGTAACTTCCAGGTGCTGAGATGCCAGCCCCTATCAGCCAATAACCCCTCACCAGTTTTAGCTAGTTAGTCAATCACTATGTCTGATCAAGTGGGGGTGGAAATGTTGCAATTTAGGTTTTGATCAACCATATAATAAAGACTTCAACCATAATACTCCTAACTCCCTATGGACCTCACCTTTGCCCTTATACCAATTTATCAATGTTTTTAGCAGATCAATTCCTATCAATCTACCATCATATATATCACATAACATTCTAAGGCCAAAACTCAAACATTATTAATTCATCATACCCTCATACCAATTACCTCTGTAAGGCATATTAATTCCTATCAATCCGCCAACAGATATTCCACTAGCATTTTCTCCCGCCAAAATTGAGTATTTAGTAATTTAATGACAGCCCCAATTTCCACTATATTGATTCCTATCTTTTCGTCAACTGTATGCCCAGTTCCTAAAAAGCTGTTAAATCACATAAGTCAAATATATAAATGGTACTGCTGAATCTGACTTGTCTATCCCCGTCAATTAACCCTTAAAATATGCCCAACGTTGAAAAGAGAATCATCAAGATATGAATAAGCTTGAACAGACAACCACAGAACTGTCTGATCTTGGACAGATTACCGTTAAATTTTAGAGAGCTTATCTACAGGCTATTAGCAAACCATAAGGAGGAAACTTTAGAAGAACAGGGTCTGAAAGAAAGGCTAACTAATAGAGGATAAAATTAAATTGGTTATCTTGCATGGAGAGTAAGAATTTGGCAGCGCACACCATGAGATCAATCAGACCTAAAGTAACAGAGACCTATATAAAGCTAGATCAATCACTGCTTGAAGTACACCCCAAGTCTATAGCGATTTGGAATATAGTTAAAAAAGGCTCTTTTCTTAGCAAGCTTTACTCTTATTTTGAGGTATACTATATTCATACAGTTATACCTAGTTGAGTTCCAATTATACCTGTGCAATCTCGCCCATTTACAACCAAAATTACAATATATGTTATAGGGGCATTCATTATAATTGACTCATTTAAGTGATTTATTTTAAGTTGGCAAAATAAGGCCAGTGACAGATGATGTGGGTATGGATGGGGAAGCCATTTGAAAATCTTTGTCTAAAGCAGGCAGGAGGATGGTGAGCCGAAATTCCCTTGAGAAAAGTGTGGCGTGAAAAGCTTTGAATGACTGAGTGAAAACAGCCACAATTAAGCTTATAAAAGAGGATGGAGGAGGTCAATCTAAAGCACTTTTATCAGCAAGGTCAACAATAAGTAAAATGCTGGAGAAGGAGGAGAAAACAAAACCTGTAGCTGCAACAAGATAGGGGCACTTTTCCTTCAAGCGGTCCAACCAAAGCAAGTGGGGCATATAGCTCTCCCATTTTCCACATGTACATAGAAAAGGTAGCCAAATCTGATTGGATTGTGGCAAGAGGAAATCGCAAGGTGGTATCATGTTGAGGGGTGGATTGTCATTGGGGCAATGGCCAGTGAGGTGTCTGGCCCTTAAGGCCACAGACTGCAGGATTATGTCAGATATATATATGGCAAGATCATCCAGGAGGGCTTGAAGGAGACAA
This sequence comes from Massospora cicadina, assembly GCA_022478985.1. NCBI lineage: Eukaryota > Fungi > Entomophthoromycota > Entomophthoromycetes > Entomophthorales > Entomophthoraceae > Massospora > Massospora cicadina. Next base: position 48,704 of record JAKSZP010001553.1, read on the forward strand.
ATGTGAGGTGTGAGGGCAATCCTGAAAATTGAACACCAGGCGTCTGTGGATAACTGAGTGTAATAGTGGGAATGGATGTTCTCTTGAAGACAAGGGACTTAGTTATTCAACTGTGCCATTGTCCTCACAGGAGGAGCCAAGGTCAAAGCCCCATTTTAATGTGATTCAATATTATTTTTGGGTTGAATTATCATATGAGCTTGCTTGATGATGGTCACATCTTCATAGGGAAAGAGCTTCCAATATAAAACCATAGGTTTAATTTCACTTTGCTTTAGGGGAACATCAAGGCCTTAAAGTTACCTTTTGGAAACACGCAAGGTGTAGGGATAGGTTCCAAGATGGAAAAAGCATCCATAGGTGTTAGAATAGCTGAAACAACTTGATCACACTTTGGAAGCAGTTAAAAGGTATAAGGAGGTGGTGCAACACTGCTCACGCTGTAGTAGAAGGCAATACTCAATGAAATTGTAAATAAAACTTTGCATGACAGCACATATTTTTATTAAAATCCACTGATGGCTCGCTTAAATTATTTAATTTAGGATAGTAGTACAGTTTCAGGCACATCAATACAATGATAGAGCATTATGTGGATAGCTGTCCCCTAGAACAAAAAAACAAATGAATAATTTTAAAATTGAAAACAAATCTTGTTTCAATTAGGCTTATTCTAACACTCTTCCAGCATATTCTTCTATGGAAATTTTCATGATTAAAGTCTTAAAACCAAATTACACATTCTTATCTCTACCCCAGTATAATCATCTATTCTGCGATAGCAGATCTTTTACTTTCCCAGCTTACACAAACCCAAGCCACCTAACCAATCACCTATTGGCATATTGTTCTTAATAATGGCGTTTTCTAAACTCCGCGCCATTATATATGATCTTAGGAATAAACTAGAGAAAGATTCTCTAAAATATCTTCATAATTTGCCTGGGTAACAAACGCCAAGCCCTCTCCTAATATAGAATTTGTCTTAACAGAATACTAAATTTCTTGAACCCAATCCATCAGTGCTAAATCATCTGTAAATATTTTATAGTAAAATAAGCTACTGTCAGATTGGGCAACTCTTCGTTTAATATCTTGATATTATTTGCTCAGTCAATAACACATCTCTGAAACTTCCTATTTTTGACTGAGCATTATCTTTTTCCAGTAACACTGCGCCTACACCAGCTGAACCAAAATGTTGAGAACCTTAATACTTGTGTCGCCTTGTTCAGCCTCAATTTTTTAACTACAAAAGTGATAAAGACGCAAGAGACATACATCTTTAATCACTGTCAGATTTACTAGACGATAAAAAAGCACTTGACATGCCAATAGGAGACACCTGTATCAAATTTACCCAATAGAACTCTCAGAATTCTCAAGTCATATGGAAGCCTTGCAGGATTCGTTTATAAATAAGTTGTTAAGTTTTAAGGGGTTTGGAGCATAGACAAGGTTCTACATTTGTGGAAGATGTTCTCCTCATTGCTAACTGTTTGTTTCATATGCCAATGTCCATCTTCAATACATCTCTTTAAATTTAGTTCTGTGTACCAGTTGCTAAGTTTTGTGTGCTTGGTTATGCACAATTGGACAAGTGATTCTTAATGTGACTAAAAGCTTTAACATTAATCAGAGATCAATTTATGGGTAGTCATTTTATTTACTTGAGTGCAGGGATATCCATCGTCTCCTAGACCTTGATCAATATTAAACTGGAAAATATATTCCATTCATGTTCCTCATTTTAAATCTATGTTTTTTCTCATCACCAATAGGACTTAATTCATAAACTGATCATCTTAAAGCAACCGTTGAGGCAATATGGCAGGTATCCTAATTCACCACGTCTCTCTTTTGATATTAACCATTTATAGATGATTCCCTGGTAGAATGGTTAGACCTGGAGCATACTTATCTCTACAAGCAGGGATACAATGCACCTCTCATCATCTCCTTCATCAACCTCCTCCAATTTTAGCTTGCTCCCAGATCACCTGTAACTTTTAAAAAATATGGCGATGCGGCCTCCTCTTAGTCACGCAGAAATATTCAGTTCTACAATGTCTCAAAGCCTTTTTTCTTCTTTCTATGTCAAGGATATCTGATCCTCCATTATCCATCATCGCACTTGCATATTTCTCTCCCATTCCAACTTCTTTGCCCATATTCGAGCCTCCTCTGACACCATTAGAAATCAGACCTGCTCCAGAGCTTATGTAGGTATGGTAAGTGGAGCAGTCAGATCCTCTAGTCAACCCCCTTTGCACAGACGTATATTCTAATAGTTGGTGGCATGTGACGCAATGAGAAAGGAACGTAACTTCAAAGACAATGAGGACAATGGAGTACACCAACAAAATAAAAAAAATAAAAATATCATCTCAGTTGGTGCCTATCACATAACTTAAATTACGTTCTTATTACTTTTTATGTTTACTACATTTATTATCCCTTATAAAATACCTATATTAATTTTCTTGCTTTCTCTTGCTATCTCTTTTATTTACCTACTCCATTCATATGGATGAAAAAACTTGGCATAATTTCTATTGACATTCCAACCATATAAGAAAGGTCTTAAAAGTATAGGTATCAGTGAATGTTTTCTCTATTATATTAAAATATAGTTTATATGCTCGTCAGTTTGTTATTTTGTCCAAAGTCACGGTTATTAGGATAATCAATATATTCTCAAATTTCATATTGTGGCAACTTAGCTCATTGGTGTAGATCAATATCAAGAACTTTATCTTTTTTACGATATTAGTTGAGTAGCTTCAAAATTTATCAACTTAGAAGTTTGGTTCGACAAGTATTGCTAGGGTTCCACTCCAGAGGTATTTTTCACACTGGAATAGAACAGCGGTGGTAAGGCTTAAAGCCTTCCTTTAATTATAAAATGACTTTTTCAGATCGTAGAGGTAACTGATATTGCGTGAAACAAAACGGTGGGTAAGAGTGAAATCCAATATAAAGTTTGGGCTGGTGTAATCTACTAAGGGTGTTCAGAAAAGTAAAGTTGATACTCTTGATATTTTCATTAGACTCAGAATTATATGGTATCACCAATACTTCGTTGATATTCATTAACTCATTCAACTTGGGTATAAGATATGAACTGAAGTAGTTTCATTGTCCGTGAGATAAATTAAACCATGATTTTGGATAATACACTAGATGGTAGTTTTAGCAGTGGTTACTGTACCTATTTATCAAACAGCTCTTGCTTTCACCCACATCATCATGTAGCTATAAACACTATGCTTTAATTAGCGCGTCTGGTGCCATCCATCATAGGGCCTACCATATCCATAGGAACAGTGTGCCATGCGACTTAGGGCTTCACTAAGTGGAAACTTGTGTTTTTTGGAAAGGTTTTCCAATTTGCACTGATGACATAAAATTTTAAAAGCGTCAAAAGTCACGCTTATCTTTAGTTTTGAAGCATTGGATACTACATTGTCGTGTTCAAGTTTTTATGTCCTACTGCTTTTGCACTGATGATTATGTTCAGTCAATATGATGGTCTATAGAATTATGGGTTAGCTTATTTATCTTTTAAATATCTTGTTCATTTATAAATTTATAGTGTTCAACTCATCCAATGCTCCTATCATTTGCTTAGGTTCATTTTTTATAGGTTACTGATCATTTTCTTATAAATATTTCAGCGAGATATGTTGTGTTGTTCCATTTACTGTTAATAATCACAATATACACCCCAAATCTGGTGTTTAGCTCCAGGGTGGTGGACTATATAAAATTTTTATACCTAGAGTTTGAGGGCAAGTGTGTTAGCCACCATTCCAGTTCTCTAGGATCCTGAAACAGAGTAGTAACACGTGGTTGGTCACAACCTTAAACAATACTTCATTTAAATACACCCAAATTTGTATGTGATTGTAGATCACAGAAAATATTTTTGTTTGGTGAAAGGATTATTCTGCTCATGACAGTGCAGAATTTTTCTAAAAGCAATAAGATGTTATTTATCTTCATCCCGTTGAGAAAGCGCCAAACCAATGGTATATAGTAATGCATTGTCTGTAATTTAATTTTTTTAAAAAACAGTTACTGTAACCTTAAAGTGTTGACAAACTTCATTTGGAAGGTTTCAAAGGCATTCTGGCACTTTTTTAACTATGGTAAAAAGCAGATACTTTCTTATGAAAGCTAAAAAGCGGTTCATCAATACAGTTAAAGTTAATAATGAGACATATGTTATATCTGATTTATTATAAACTTTTTTTAAAATATTTAGTGGGCATAGTATCTACTTAAAGGCTATAAGCTTGTCATGATGGGGTTGCAGCCTTTTTAACCTAATTGAAAGACAATGTAATCTAATGCGCTTTTGAAAAAGCTGCATTTTTGGGTCTTTATTTTCATGTTAGCTGAAAGCTGTTAAAAACTCCCTCCAAATGTTTTAATTGTTCCAGGGAAGTTCATAGCACGTTTATGTCATCCAGGTATATAGTAAACATGATATCCTGAGATCTCTGAGGATTATGTAATCATTTCTTGAAATGTTGCAGGAATTAACACTATTGGATATATTTGTAGGTTTTAAGCCCCAGGAGGTGATTAAAACATACTTCTCTCGTTGCTTCAGGAAGCTCTATCTGCCAAAATAATAAGATAAGATACATCATCAAAAAATATCTGCAACTCTTAAACAGTCTAGCCATCATCAATCCATGAAAGGGGGTAATGGTCCTTTTTGTTATCGTACTAAGTTTAAGATATCAAACCAAACTAATTATATCAATCCTTTTTCTTTACTATTAGCTTTTTCAAAGCCCACAGGCTTCTGGATGGTTTCAGAATTCCTTGCTCCAACATCCTTGAAGATCTTCCATCGCTACTTTTTCTGTGGCTTTTGAATTTTGTATTGACTGCAAGAATGTGGGGTATTAATCTAGAATGTTTAAATGATGATCAACTTTATGGGTACATACCAAATCATGATTTAATGCAGCAAAGATTTTGTATTATAGCATAAAATTAATAGAGCTATACTTTTCCAATTATCTAATCCTGTTAAGCTCTCTCTTGAAAAAACTGTCAAGATTTTATATGACTACCAATATACAATCTGAATCCTTTAACAATCCAAACTCATGAGCTCCTTTTTTCATTAACAGGTAGGAGGTGTAAGTAGACTATCACTTGATGTCTTTTCACAGTTATAAGCTCTTTTAATAAGTTAATTATCAGTATTTTTATCTCTCCATGCTCTTGTAATTTCAACTCCAGAGCCATATAAGGAGCCAATTGAAAGCATTAGTGTGGCATAATTACTTCACCATACAACCCTTCTGCTATCTCAACTTTTATTCAATGGTTACTTCGCCTGATCTCCATATGATAGCATGACTAATCTACTGAAAGCATTAGGGTAACCCTTTGTACTCCTAAATTTGATTAGGAGGGCTCTATTTTCCTTATCAGTCTCTGGTAGCAGCTGGGGATACTCCATTTTGGTATGTTAGATTCATTTTCAAAGTTGTTTGTATGCTTCTTTAGGATGCCACTCAATGCAATATAAATAGGCTCTTCTGATCCAATGGATCTTAACAATTCCCAAGACATGTTGACTTTGGCGCCAGAGTGCTCATGAATACCTTATTATCAACATATTGTGGTGTCGGTAAAGAAGCACAACTATGTGTGTCTCTATGGCGATCAGTAAAATTTGAAGAGGCAGCATGCTGTATGCTACTTTAAATAAATTACAGTCTGGCCCCATGATTACATATATTTTATATTGCTTGACATCTTGTTTCAGTGTCAGCTTTTTTTATCATCCTGGTAGATACAATTTTGTCTGGTGCTTTAGTGTCTATAATAACTCAGATTTTTCAAAATTTACTGCAAAGATGCCACAGTAGATACACTCAAAATAATACAGATATCAGTTGACTAATAAGTGTCACAAAAAATCTTTTTTAAAAAGAAATTCTTTTTCTGCTTCTAATTTTAGAGTATTCATTAACTATCATATCTAATATATTGGTCATATTTGTGCCTTCTAAAGTTTTTGCATTGGTAGAAAGAAGTGGTACATCATGAGAATTTTGTTCTACTATTCAGTAATCATAAGCTTTATCAAATTCTCTGAAAGTCTTTGGACAAAGTTCCATGTATTGGTTAGAGTTACTATGTGATCATTGTTGGCAGTTTATTGTTACACTAGAACGATGGTAGATGTAATAGGTTTATTATAAAAAATCAATTTTCACCTAAGTAGGATTAAATTGTCATTATGGAGGAGGTAGAATGTCTTTACTCTTCTCTTGTTATTTTCCCAGATTGTGTGGCTTTGGCTGCACCACATGTACTTGTTAACTTTATGAAACTTCTATTGCGTCATGGCCCTTCTGTTTACAATAAAAGCACATTATCTGATATACATAACTTCATCTTAAGTCTTATATTGCCTCCACCTTAGGGTTTCCTTAAAAGTTTTAATGGATTCTACTAGGAGGGTTTTAGGTCTACTGCACAATAGGGATAACTGATGGCATCCATCTCACACTAAAAGGCAAAGCTTTACAGATTGTCAGCATAAATAATCTGCTTCTCTTATATAAGTGCATATTCCTTTGTGAGGATGTTAACATAACATTAAAGTTCTCACAATGAGCTCTTACAACTGATGTCATATCTATTCCTGCATCCGCTTCATACAGTATTATGCACTAACTAAATACATGAGCCCCTTGAATCTTTAGTAAAAAAAGATTTGTAAAGGTCTCAATCCATTGAAACCCATTGAAAACGTTATCAGCCTTTTGCTGTGCCACCTTTTCAAATACTTTGAAAAGTCTCATCCCTAATTTTTAACCTCCTGGTAATTCACAGAGCAGTTCTCTAAGTAACAGTTCTTGGTTCACTCTCTCAAGATCTAAGAATGATATCATTAGTTTGGTTTTATGCCATTTCAAGGCCCCTTCTATGGCAAACTCAAAACGTTTGAAGAATTTGTACATACATCCATAGATGGAGGTTTTGTTTGTCGACACAAAAGTTTTTCATCCACCTCCTGGGTTATGAGGCCTTGGTTATATAGTTGAGCTTTATGATTCTAGTAATTGGTACTAGGATTAGAGGGTAAACTGGGCATAAAGCAGCACTCTGATATCCTACATTTTATGTTCTTTTTCAGAATTTTCTGCAGGCAGGGTAGTAACAACAGGTGATAATACCTGTGGTGAGAAAATATTCATATATACTGATACAATGCTTCCAGTGTATCCACATTTGTCTCCTTCTATATTTGCATAAAATATTCCTCTAAATGATCACCCTTCCATCTATTACAATTAGATTTCCATCAATAATCTCTCCTAAGTTCACTATTCTTGTGGCAGATATCTTGAAATTAGCTTTTCTTTATATAATTTTTTATTATAAACTGTGGAGTCGTTTAGAAGCGTCATCTTATAGTCCCTTTATATGATTATTATTAAGCCCAAAATTTGTGAAGTTAGCTCAGTTGCTTTGCCTAAAGGTCTAAAAAAATTACATTTTCAACAGATTTATCATTACCCCATCTCAAAGCTTTTATGTTCTCTGTTTTCAGCATAAACTTCAGTCTCAATAAATTTTAGAGTCAAATATAGTTGGCTTGAAGTCCAAAGGAGTATAGTTTTATAAAATAATAAAAAATCTGGCTGTATTCTGAAGTTCCAGTTAAGATGGTATTGGCAGACACCATTTATATTTTTCTATGCATCTTAAAGCGGATTATTTTCAGTTTATGCTGATTTTTTTTTCGAATTCAGAGATGCAACAGTCAATAATTAGAACCATATTTTGCAGACGCACAACAGTGAAATTAATTACAAATACAAACGTATTGTTCTATGCTAGACTCATTATGTAGAAGCGCCAAGTGTTTTGAAGTTGTATATACATTTAACAGTCAGCCCTCTACAAGTTATGAGGTTGGGCACTACTCTCAGAAGCCCATGATTTAACTGTGGGGATAGTAGACCATACGTCCATGTGCTTCTGCTATGCGTCCTTACAAGTGATTAATTTCATTAAAGCTTATAAGGGGAGCAAAAACAAGGTGTTCTATATGAAGGCGTTTGTAATTCTGTTAGGCTTAAGAAAACTCAATACATTACTAACATTGGTATTGTTATGAACATCACTCATAAAAGCTGGAAGATTTAATGGCTGAATGTAATATGCAACTTTAAATTAACATATATTGTTGCAAGTTAATCCTTCTACTGAGATTAATTATTGTTAATTCAATATAAAACATATACAGTACATATCATTTATGTTGTTAACTTTAATGGAAAAAACATGCCCTTAAGAATTTTTCAGATTTTCTAGCGTTTGAGAGGTCACACTATGGTAAAATTACATTATGTTTCAAAGTTGGTTATTTATGACCTAAATTGTTATCTCTTACTAAGACAATTATAATCCTGGACATTATACCAGTTGTATTTCCATTGACATTTCTTCCTTTCTTCTTAACTGAGGTAAGCTGACCAGAAGATGGACATTACAAAACTAAAAGCTTAAATTAAGATAATAACGTAACTAATTGATTCAAAATAAAACGCACAAATGAGCGATTGAATGAATCACATCAAACAAAACAACCAACAAAGTGTGCAGCGGAAACTGTTTATCCCTCTATGGTGGAAAGGGAGGGGGGATTGGGGGCTCATCTTTGGCAGCAGCTATCTCTTACAAGAGCAGGGTGCATGTCAAGGCAGATAGCAAGGGCGTTGGGGCATTGGCGGTATGTGGCTCAATATCACTGATGATTGGTAATTCTATGTAATTGCCAACCATAAAAATGGCAGTAATATATTTGGCTAAATCTTTTTCAGCTTTAATGTGGGAGTCTGGTAATTTAATGAACGTTGTAATGTTGGATTGGGTAATATTAGCTTTTGGTTTCCGTGCTACAGTTACCACGTTCTGTATTGCGTCAGTAACTTTTTTGTGAAGTTGTTTTACGTTAATCTTAATTTTTGGAGTAAGATTTTTTGGGGATAAGAGGAGGTGGAATTCCTACTGTGAGCTCTGCCACTGATTTAGTGGCCACTTTGTGGAGTAGGCGGCAATCTGGTGTGGCGGCTGCTTCTACTGCAAGCTGGTGGTCACTGTGGAATAGTTCAGCGTTTAGCTTTGGGGCATATAAATGGGGGGAATTCTGCATCCCACTTTGCATTGCAGAAGCAGTTGACTTTCAGCGACAGTTCTTCAAGAATAATAACTGATTCAGTAATTTCATCCAAATACTCCCATAAGTTCTGGCTGAATAGAATTGGGGAATCAGCGTATGGTTGAGGATTGGTTGATTTGTTGGATGTTGCATGAGATCAGACTGGGGTCAAATTTTGTGCTTGATTGGAAGAACCTATGCATGGCACTGGGGCAATGTGGAGGCTGATTGGTGGCTGCAGGTGCAGCTGCAGCAACTGGATTTGGGGGAGGGGGAGGTAGGATCGTATCCCATGCTGAAATTGGTGCAGGAAGGGCGGCAGATTGGTGGCCATTGAACAAACTATCAGCGCCATCAGAAGCTGCTAGATATGGGCACTTGCATTTTGAGCGGTCTAACTCAAAATAGGATGGACAAATTGTCCATTCACCTTGACGCGAGCCCAGAATGGATGGTCAGGGGCAGAGGGGATAGCAACACAAAGGGGGAATTGATGGGGCAGTTTTATTCGTTCCAGGTCTGATTATGGCATATGCCTGAGGGCCAGCGAGTCATGTGGCCCCATCTAAGACCACAAATTGTATGAAGGGGTTGGAGCTATAGGCTTCCAAACTGTCCATCAGCTCCTGATGGAGCACCTCAGGGGGGAGGTGGGTAGGCAACCCAGCAAACTGAACCACCAAGGTGGTGTCCATTGGGAGCTGGGTCTGAGTTGTTGGGAGAGGTGTACCCTCGAAGACCAGGGGCACCATTGCCGCAGTGGCAGCATTGGCTTCACAGGTGAAGCCAAGATCAAATACCTCTTATATGGGCGGAAGTCAATAAAACAGGCTGTTGTCATCACCACCTGAGCCATTTTGATAATGGATTGGTCGCTGTATGGGAATAGTTTCCCATATTTGACCCTAAGGCCAAATTGCATATTGCTCCAAGGGAGCACCAGGGGACAGCAGGGCACCACTTGGGTTTGAGCAAGGTGGGCATCAAGATCCTTGGGAGGAACAAATTGTCCCAGGGGTTTGGTGTGAATGGGTGAGCCAGTCTGGGCGCATTTTCCTGTTGGACGGAAAATGCAGGTGGGTTTTGCTGCTGCCCCACACTGGGGAAGCTGGCGGAGAATCTGATGACATTGGAGTGAAACTATGGCGGGTAATTAGGTTTTACTTTTTATTAACCATAAAATTGCTTGAAAAGTTACACTTAGCGGAAAAAGCTAAAATAATGGTATTGTCCGAAGTCACTGATATATAAACGAGATGGGGCAATTGAAAGAGTGACATTCTTACTTGTTATAAGGAATTTCTACTGTAAAATGGAGCGTTTCCTTATCTTATGTTTACACGGTCTTGCTTGCATACTTTGGAGTTAAGCCACAGTTTCTTTAAGAATGTTGCGAAAGAATTAACGTCAACTGGAAAGATCTGTCATGGTTTCAGTTGGTAAATAAAGAGTTGATAAATTGGTTTAGTGGTCCCTGTTTTGAACAAAACTATTAGAATATTTTGATGGACTGATTAACTGGTGTACCAATGGATAGTAGCACAGGGTTCAAGTAAACTAATACAATGGTTAAGAAATATAAGAAATGATGTTTCTTATAACAAAAAAAAGACAAAAAGTATTAATAGCAAAGGAAAATTCTTTATTTCTTGGCATAATCACTATGCCTTTCTAACATCAGAGACTTTCTATGGAATTCTCTATAGACACATAGTCTTCCAATCAAAACACTGTTAAAATTTGAGGATCACTCGTTTATTTATTAAAACCCTGTCTATTAAAACAAGAGGTTTGGCAAAAGAATCCTTGGTTTTTTTGTTAGTGTCAAACAATATATTGACTGTTAGGAAGCGCACTAAGATTATTTGAAACTATACGACTCTTTTAGTTTTTTTGGGCTAATTTTCCCTGCTAATTCAGAAGCTTCTACTGATGAAGGCAAATATACACGCTGGTAATTTCTGTCCTAACAGCTTGTTGCCACTCTTAATGAGCTGACTCTGATAGAAAAACCAGATATAGATTATAAAGTATATGTTTTTTAGAATATATCATTTTATACTTTATTTGGTGACTTATTTGATAATTTGATGATTTTTTGATGATATTTGATTTATTTGATTTATTTATTAAGCCAGGCGCTGGTATCTATTCCTTAAGGGAATCTCCTGGCCAAAAATTAAGAATTCAATTTTCCCCAGATAATATTTCTAACCTCAGTTCAGACCAAGAACTGGTAAAACCACGATCTTTTATAGTGATTATTGGTGGCAAAACATCTCAAGATTGTGAAAGTTTTAAGTACAAAAATTGCAATTAAAATTTGCAGCATTGTCCTAAGCTCAGCCCAATTTGATTATGTATACAGCTGACAAGAAATGACTACTATAAAAAACATCAGTTTAAGGGTAATGATGTAAACCTAATTGGGACATAATCAGGCCTCTCAATAGCAATAGATACTCCCATATGGTCTGCCCAAGTGTAAGTGCTATCATGCCGATTATGATCAGAAACATACAAATATAGCCATAGGGCAAAAACAGATTGCAATAATATGATAGAAATCTTATAGTTGTATTATCCCATGGGAATTTTAGAGCCAAGTTCAGGTATTGATCCCAGGGCAATTTCTTAATAAGAAAGGTGAATTTTATATAAAATTAAACAGAAATAAATGCCAAGTTGCTTTATGGTAATTGTCAAGGATTGATGGTTTTTGAAGGGTTTATTTACTATTTAATCACCAAAATTTGATACACACACTCTTATTTTACCTAAGTATACTCATATAATATTGCACTAGCAGATTATTTACTTTTCCAGCTTATGAGAACCCAGGACACCTAAAGAGTCAGCATATATATGCATAGGGTTCTTAAAGCAAGAGTTATTTTTGGTCCTATCCAGAATATTCAATTTCAGGATGAGCCAGCAATAGATTTTATTATGAACATATAATTTTGGCCAAGTAACTTGCGGCAAGCTTTTTCTTATTTAGTATTGACTCATAAAAGTACTGATTGACAAACACAATCCGTCAGCACTCCAATTCTTCTGTAGATTATTATATAATAATAGTTTAAGCTCACTGGCAGTTTGGATAGCTCATATATGTAAGTCTGGGGGATTATCCCCTCTTCTTAGATCGGGTGGTACTTCCATTCCCCACCAAAAAGGGTCTGAAAAGGGCAATGTTTCCCTCGTCTCCCAGGGCAACCTCACCCATGTGGTAGACGAGCAATGGATGACAACTCTTCCTTTGAAAATACCACCACCTGTCCCACACTTGCCTCCGCCAAATTAGTATGACAAATTGAGGAATTTGCTCCAAACTAATGGAAACTCTCCACTTCAATGGGCCTAATGGTTCATATGAAGTCAAGGGCAACGAGCTCTCAAAATCAATGTCTGAAATCTTTAAAGCCTTGGCAACAAAGCTAAATGGGAACACATATTCAGTAAATGAGAAATCAAGTGTCAAATTCTTGGTTAAACTTTCTAATGGCATTAGGCCATTAGATAATGTTGCTGTCAGTATAGACCCAAAAAACTCAGGGACAAAGCCTGACAGGGGTGTACATCTTAAAAATAATGAGTTCAGGGACAAACCCTCGTTTAAACTCACCAATGGCATTGGGACATTGGGAAATGTTATTGTCAATACAAAACACACCTCAAACACATTGGGTACAAAGCCCAACAATCAAGTACCTTCTATGACAAATATCTTAAATGTCAAGTTGTTGGCCAAAGTTGCCCCTAGCCCAAAACCTTCCCCTCAAAATTTTGGAATCACTGTTCAATGAATCTTTCTTGGCCAAACGGATGCCAAAGTGACTGGGTGCAGGCTGGTTGGGTATCCCAAAACTGTTTCTGAACTCTTAAGACAACCCCTATGTGGGATGGCCTTGGGAGGTTCCCAGCACCTGTTGGGTAAGACGCCATTGCACTAACTGTCAGAAACGTGGTAAAACTGCATTCAGGCATCTGAGGTCGAGCCAACTGTGACTCAGTCTGCCGCCAACAATTTCAAAGTCAGGTTAAAAAAGTTTGTCTTTTCCCCCTTTTACTTGGTATTAGCCATACTAGGTTGAATTTAGAAGCCCCCAATCCCAAGCCTTTTTATGGTATTCCCCAAATCAATCATCTATTTAAGCAGTCGTAACACACTGAGAAAATTTTATAGTTGATTTTCTATTTTTAAATCCAATAAAATCCCGTTTCCCAAAATCCTTATTTTTATTATGACAAATTTAAAAAATCACCCAACCCAATCCCATTTTTACCAGCTCCCAAACCCGCAGGTCTTGGGCTTTAATAGCCTGGTTTGTCACCGGGCTCTTAATCACATTTATGCTCTTTGGCGCTCGCTGACAAAAGTTCTTCCCACAAATATAAACTTCATTCAATCAGCAGTGCCTCTGGCATTTGGGCTTGGTATTTGGGTGTTTTGGCATCCATACAAGGCAGGTCACTATAAACTAAACTTGCAATCTTCATGACAATATCCATTTAAAGATCAGTGCTTATTGCTTTATTCATTACATAATCTTTGATATTTGCATAAAGTCTATGAGTAAAATTTTACTAAAAGTGACCAAAGTGATCTTAGAAAGCTTTAGTGCTGATCCAATATTAGCAATATTAACAGCATTAGAATGAATTTAGTATAGTAGTTTATGAAACATGTAAGGTTTTTAGAATTAATTGGCAACTATATAGTAGAGGAAGGATTTGTAAAAATCAAATAAATAAGATAATATAAAAAAGCCTCTACTAAAGTTTTTCTTTCCCATATCAATCACTTTAGTTACTATGATTTAATTCAAACAGCAATTTTGATAATCACACAGGAGAGATGGGCGATTTTAATAAATCTAATACAACCTGGGCAAGCGTCGCATCAAGAGGTGCGCAAATAGGTGCACCAAAGGGCAAGAAACGCCCTGGAGGGGGACCAGGAACCCAAGCCGCCAAGGAAACCACAAACTCAGACACCATCTGGGTTTATGGAATGTACTATAAAACAAGATTAATACATGTACATCCAATGTAACCAAACCCTTTCAAAGGTGGAACACGGGCTCCAACTCTTCCTTGGGGATGAGTCCCCAACCCTGTGGGAGAAAACATGCGAGGCACAGCCCTCCCTTTTCCCCCACACGGTATATGTTGCCACCAACAACATGGGCCACGGCTAGATCAGTATTAGTTTTGAAACAGCTGAAGAAGTGGAAGCCGCAGCAAAAGTCTGCATCAAAATTGCCCTTACTGAGGGCAAAAAAATAGTGCACACCGTGCATACCAGATGGAACAAAGCGAAAACTTTGTTCATCTCTATAACTTGCTCCCTACCAACCTTCCTCATAAGGTAATTGAGGAGGAGCTCTGCAAAGGGCTCATAGCCTACGGAGAAATTATGCAACTTGAATTACAACAATTTCGCCTGATGCCAACCCTGTGCACAGGCAAATCTATCGCCATGATCAACTTATTCCCTGAATTGGAAGATGACTTATCAAGAATCCCCCGCACAGCAGAGTTTCACTTTGTGGATGGGGACAGTCATCTGCATTCTGAGTTACATTGGAATGCGCACCGCCTATATGCAACCACTGTGGTTCATTGGGACATAAGGTACACGCATGCCCCATGAAGGAGGGCTTAATGGAAGCAGATTGCAGTGAGGAAGCCATGGATGAAAGTAACAAAAACTTCTCCAGAATGACCAACGGCCACCACCCATTCTGCTGGGGTGAAGATGGACTTTACTCCATCGTGGACCCAGTTACACATAAATAATGCAAAGCGGCACAAAAATCCCGCAAGTGGGCATCAGCCAAAGCGGCAGTGCATGCGGAATCATCCATTGACTCCGGATAAATTCAAGAGGACATCTCAGATATACACTGAGCCAACCAATCAGAACAATATGCCCAGGTTGAAAATTTTTACAGCAACTTGACTGAGTCACCAAGCAACATCAATCATGCACACTTTGAGGAACAACTCAGCTGCAATATGGGCGAAAATATGGTGCACAATTATCCAAATTTGAACCCTAAAATTACAGAACCCAATCAGCACCCCACATTGAACCATCATGAGACACATGCGGGAAAAGAATAATGCAAATTCCAAAACACAATTACCGCGAAAAATTGGGTCAGATCAAGGGAACTGACATTGTCACTGAGAGAGTTGGAGTACAGATGCAGAGCATGGCCAAAAATGAGCTGCAGTGGATTAGGGCCAGAGGGCCCTCCCAACTGCTCCTGAGGCGCCGCAGGCACCTCAGTGTCAATAGGGATGCTAAACATTGTGGGAGCCAGGGCTCAAACGTCTCAAGCCAAAAAGCTGGACTTCATGCAAAACCCCCATGTAGACATCTTGGTCAACCAAGAAACCCACTGTCTACAAGGGGAAGGAGGATCCTGGTCAGCCAGGGTCTCACTACCACAATTGGTATGGACATCTTACTGTGGGGTGATCATCCAAAATAACAAAAAATTAAAAATTACAAACTCCTCATCATACCTTCACGGCCACGTCCTGGTAGCAACAATCACATGCCAAGAGGAAACGATCTTGATAGCATGCATCTATGCACCATGCACCGCAGCTGAGAGAAAATGATTTCTTGAAACCATTACAACACTCACCCTCCCACCAGATACCATCCTGTTAGGCGATTTTAATTGCTGGGATAACCCTGACATGGACCAATGGCCTAACCCCAAGGCATACCCAACGGGGCACATCAAATTCCGCACAATGATAGCATCCCTTGGCCTACAGGATGCCCTCCCCCCAGATCACCACTCCTTCCCCACATGACATGGCCCAACATATCTGAGGGAGCACTCATATCAATTAGCCGCAATGATCACATCCTCGTTTTACAATCCCAATGATCAAGAATATCCAAATTTACAACAAAAAAGTCAATTTTTCTGACCACTGACTTGTTTCAGTGCAGCTATCACTAACCCAAACCCATGAATAGGTGTCGCCCTGGAGAAAGCTACATCCAGAAAACATAAAATTATCTGAAATATCTGACTGGGTTGAACACGAGGTCATGAGCCCAGAATTCACAGCCCCATTCGCTTTGGATCCCATCATAACCTGGCAAATTTCACAAAGGAACTAATCAACAGAACCTGAAATCTTGCATCACGTAAGTACACCGCTGACACAGCCACAATTAGGCGTACCTTGGCAGAACTGGACCACCTTGAGCTAAATACCCTGAGATCTGGTTATAGCCCCAACTGGGGATGCAAATGGGCGGAAATATCCGCCCAACTAAATACCCTCATCTTTGAGCACCAACACAGAATCAACTTATCAAACAAAGGTAAGTTCATAAAGGAAGGCGAAACATGTTTGACATATTTCTTCTACCAATTCCACTCCCGCAGCAACCAGCCCATGTGCACACAGGTCCGCAAGGATGATGGCACCATGGCAACTGACCCTGAGGAGGTCAAGGCGGAAGTACACCGCTATTACACCAAATTATACTGTGATACGCTGACAGACCCACAAAAAATCACAAACTTTATACAAACCACCAGAATACAAAGCACACCGCCAGACTACATTATACTAAATCTAATTACACGGGAGGAGCTTTGGGATACAATTCGCGGTGCACCACGTAGGAAATGCCCAGGGCCTGATGGGATACCCTACGAATTTTACAAAAAATATTTTAAGAAAATTGCCCCCCTCCTATTGGCGTCTATGAACCAGTGCTTGCTGGATACACGCCTCCTACCTGGTGGCCATGAATCATATGTCATAACCTTGTATAAAAAGGGTGACAAATTGGACCTGGCCAACTGGCGTCCAATCGCACTTTCTAGTATTGATACAAAAATTTAACAAAAATTTTAGCAACCAGATTAGGAGCAATACCCTCTAACGTCCTGTCACCCAA
This sequence comes from Massospora cicadina, assembly GCA_022478985.1. NCBI lineage: Eukaryota > Fungi > Entomophthoromycota > Entomophthoromycetes > Entomophthorales > Entomophthoraceae > Massospora > Massospora cicadina. The sequence continues at coordinate 65,857 of JAKSZP010001553.1, forward strand.
CCAGTTTGGGTTTATACCAGGACGCTCAATATGGAACAACATACACTCTGTTGCAAACATATGTCAGTCCAAAGCAACAGGTGCCCTGGTTTTCTTAGACCAGGAAAAGGCATATGACTGCGTTAGTTGGCCATACCTAAAGAAATGCCTACACGCTTTCAAACTACCACCCAGATTCATGAACTGGGCAATGCTCCTTACAGAATTTGCAACCATGGCTGTATGTGGCCCTGGCTTCCTATCTAACAAGATCACACCACACAGAGGGCTCAAACAAGGGGATCCCCTCAGCCCACTACTGTATAATTTCAAATTTGATCCACTCCCCGCGTAAAAGACTCACGCCTCATGGGCATAACTTCACAAGGCTATCCAACAGTCAAGATACTGGCCTTTGCGGATGACTTCATGGCAGGTATAGCTAACAACAATGATGCACGACAGCTGGAACACACCCTAGAGGTATTTCATAGTGAGCAACGCATCGCTCAACAAAAGGAAAACAGAAATCATTCTCTTAGGCAAGTAAACTAACAACTGGGCTACAACACCAGAACCTCATACCCCCATATGAAGGAAAAACTCACTCATTTTACCCTTCGCATCACCTCTCACCACCACTCCTGTCCGCCACCTTGGGATATGGCTGGAAACAGGGGGATATGCCAATGAGACAATAGAAAGCAACCTACTACAGCGGGTATCCAACCACGTCACCTCCTTTAAGGGAAGATCCCAGGACTAACGGGGTGAGTAACAGTTACTAACTAACTCATCCTCCCAATACTATGGTACCCTGCCCACACGATTACCTTCTCACCCACCCTCATAGCTTCAATCCGCGCGCTCATCCAGGGCTGGCTGTGGCCTGGATCCCATCCTCCCATATGGATGGAACACCCTTTGGCCCACGCTCAAGCGGAGGCATGGGACTAATAGTTTTTTTGAGAGCCACGCCAACCGCATCCTGGGTACCTGGATAAAGGAAGTCCTTGCCCCAGACCTCCCGCAACAACACTGGTTTAGGGCAGCAAGGACTAACTTCTCACAGGCGCTCAAATTAACCAACCCACATAGCCCACCTAGACTGCTATCATACCTTGCCAAGCACCCTACTGCAACGGGCCCGCATGGAACCCCCCCTCACTTCAAATGCATCCTCTGAACCATCCGCCGCATGGGATGGACCATAGAGAATACTGGCACTGTGCAGGGAAGGGGATGACCCAGCCCCCACTTTCAATTAAGAAATCCAGAAAACCACCCCCAGAGAGACATGCTTGCTATGACCCCCAATCATTGCTAGAATCGAATACCTAGATGCGTTGGACATCCCCTATGACTTAACCACACAGAAGACAGTGTGGAGAATGACGCACCACCTACTCCTACAGCCGAGGGTAAGAACCAACGCCTGGCGCTGTCTGAGAAGGACCTATAGGACAGCGGACTGCTCTAATTTCCTCCATGCAACCTGCGCAGTATGTGGAGGGGAGGGTTCCCTACATCACCGCCTAGAAACATGCCCCCGAACAAAATCCATATGGCAGGAAGTCGCGCGCCTGCTTAAGATCCAAAGCGAGCAGGAATTCTCTATAACAAAGAGCCTCCTCACGCTCCAGATCAAGTCACCAATCCCATCTACCCTCCGCTCCCTAATGATACCCATTGCAATGTGGACAATCCACACCATTGCCTTAGATGCATTCAAGGGCACAGTCCTAACCATCCATGCGGTTATCAACAGGTTCTACGTCCACTTATTGGAGCACTTCTAAGCCTGGCTCTATGGATATATGAGGCCAAGGCAACATGCGCTCATAGAATCATGGTTCCCACTTTGGTTCCTCCGCACAGACCCCTTCCTTCACACCTGCTCCATAGTGGGGGAAACCCCCTTGGAGTAGCACACCAACCCCCCCATATCTGGCAGTCCCGCTGGCAACAGGGGTAACCTGAGTACCCCATGGTGCCCAATATATATATATTTGATTTCCACACATACTCGGTAATGCCCATCCCCTGGTCAGCTTGCCTCGGTTAAATAAAATAAAAAGCCTCTACTGAAAGATATAATTGATCCTTGTTCTTCGTTAAAACATAGTTCTAGAGCTCATTGTAGAACCATTAGAAAAGCTTTTTGGCTAACTTTATTAAGTAAATACTAAGTTGATTTGTTTACAGTATTAGCCTATTTACCATCATATAAAGCTCATGGATTTGCTTACTGTTAGTTTAAATTAGTGGCGTCTTTAAAGCCAATATCAAATTAGAAAATGCTTCAATAATGAAGGTTATGTTACAGATGTTATTATCAAGAATTCGTTTGAATGTAACATTGCACTCATATTTTTAATATTTCAGTTCATTTTAGGCTGAAGAGCATTTGAAATTACTATGATCAAAAAATATTGGGATCAAAGTCCAACAAAGTTAGTCAGGTAAAAAGTATTTTCTTAAATGCCTGACAAAAGTTGATGCTTATAAGTCCCTATTTTTGACTAAATTGGCATTAGCATCTGATATTTAAAATATACCCGTTAAGATCACTCTAGTGAAGGGTAACCAGGAGCAGTTATCCTGAAAAATTTAAAACTTGATATAACAACCGATTTTAATACTTTTTTATCAAACTAGTTCATTTGCTCTCTCCCTTTATAGTTCTTGATAATTTCCTAATTGCTAAATAAGATATATGAAGGAGTGATAGCATAGCGGGGTGGTTCCTGCTATACTCTGAGTCGGGTTTTGATTGAAAAAGGTTTGAAACCAGCACAAATTGTTAAAAACTTGGTTTGATATATTTGCCCCAAGGTCGACCTGCCTCATTTAATTTTAAATAAGATATATAATATACTTCAGCGTTTTGAACTTTCTAAGATTATAGCAAAAGTTAATGTGGCTGCAGACTTTGCAGCACTGACACTAGCATTGTAATCTTGACATCTTGTACTTTTATTGATATGCGTTTATCACTCTAGTATGTGGCATATCTACACCACAAGTGCTTTATGTACAGTTATGTCCATAAAGTTTTTCTCCATGACTCTTACATGGACATGTAGTGGGCCTTCTCCACAATAGTCTAGCACAACAACTGATAGAATCAGGTGAAGCATTATTACTAATTAGTTTTTTTTCTACACCTTTATTAACATATTACAAAATCCTGAGCCCATAAATCTTCCTGCTTGGTAAATCAATACTAAAATTGTAAAATTGTAGTATTTTATTCCTCTTTGTGCTGCTAAAGGTTCATCATTGTTTTGCGCCTACTATTCAACTTATCCCACTCTGTCAATCTCTTCCTTTTGAGAATCACCACTGTTCAACCTTGGATTCAATCGTGGCAGACATTCTCCATAACGCTCTTGCATGACATCAACTCCATGCGTGCCTCCAAAATGAAGCTTGTGTCACTCAACCCCTAAATGAGAAATTGAATGCGCTCATCTCATTCTCACCACAAAGTTATCTTCTTGAGTAATAAAACTTATCATCAAATTAAAAGGGCTTATGCTCTTCAATTAAATATCTTGATCTGTATAACACATGTGGCTAACCATGAGGAGTTCTTTAATATGGCTTGGACTGCATTATTATCTTTTAAAAGCACCCTCTCAGTATCCAAATAGGCCACACTCTTCCAATAATTGTCATGGTCTATCTGAGCTCCTCTTACTCAGATTCCAGCTGTTTCTGAATGAACTGTGTAACAAGGGTTTCTGAGAGCTATTGCAGCTACCCTTCTTACTGCCACTCTGGAAGAGAAATTTTCTTTGGCATACCATGTCAATAAATAACTGTCTTTGACGTATATGAAAGAAGTCCAGGATCAAGTTTTGGCATAAGTGACCATGGTAACCTTGAATTTAGTGAAAAAGTCTTCTTTTAAGACACTTTTTCTTGTACCTGAAATCTTCAATACTCAATTAGAAGAATTCAATGACTATAACAAAGAAAGAGTAGAGCACCCTCACAAATTGCGCTCAACTCCAACACACCTCAATAATTTGGATGATAACAAGTATACCCTTCTTATTATCTTCTTATATATATTTATCACTAAATTAAAAAGCGTCATGGAAAGATTACAGTGGAGACAGCTTTAGCCCTGGTAGAACTGTCCTGGAAAATTATTTCATTGAATTTTTATTGGTAAAGAAACTGGACCGCCCATCCCGCCTGGGGGATTATAATTCATTTTGACACCTTTGTGTTCCTATATCTGGTAAGTCCAACGGCCAAATACCCTTCATCAAGCCTATCATAGATTTAGGATAGTTTCTGTTCCCTAGAGAAGCTTCCTTGTTTTGCTATACATGTCATGAGGTGGTGGCATAGTAGGTTCCTTACTAAAATATGGTAGTAATCTAGTCACTTTTCAACCAAAAGAAAAAATAAACTGCGGTGTTGTGTTTTGTCCCTCACCTAGCAAAGCCCTATCCTGGGAATGATCAAGTCTATTTCCTCATTTCAAAACCTCCCTCCGTAATTTATTACTTTTCTCATGTATATAAACCTGGAGCCCATTTAGCAGCAACTTCAACTGACACTTTACATTCTCATTAAAGCTTAAGGAGGTGAAGAGCACCTAAGGTCCAATTATAATCTTTAAGCCTTAAGGCTAGAGATTCTCTAGATTCTTCTGTGAAACACATGCTCACAAAAGTTCTCAGACGTCCCTCTAAATATCAATGATTTTGCCTGTCATTCTGGTTTTTAAGGCAAATAGTGACCTAATTATTTGTGTAGATCTTTGTTGAATATACGCGGTTGCTGAATCAGATCCTTAACACTAAGCCACTGTTGGAAAATATAATTACTATGATTGTTACCATCAATATTTCTCAAAGATGAACCTAGTCAATGCATCGCCAGCGTATCAATTCATTTACTTGTGTTCCAGCTCTCATGATTTTTGCTGAGAATTAACTTGCTCAATACGTTGAGGCGATGGACACCGCCGGCCTCATTAACAAAGAAAACCCCCAACTATACTTTTTATGCCCCATGTCACTGATGCTCCCACCCTAATGCTGTTCGTCATGGTCCACCAGCTAAAGTGGGCGCCGAAAAAAAGTTTCCCCAAAGCCTCCTCACCATCTGATATGGCTTCCTAGGCTGGTAACCTAGGGGCTTATTGGGGATTTTTTAATTCATATTAATCCCTTTGTTTGGCCCATTTGTGATTAAAGATGCGTGGCGGCTCCCCCTTTTGGGTTGGCATCACTTTTACTAAAAAAACCTAGTCAATGCATTTCAACAGATCCCATATGCCCTGCAACTAACAATACATTTCTTTAACTGTCATCTGCTTATGTTTTATAAGTCAATACCCTTGTTGAGACTTGGGCTTGACCAACCATAGAAAATTATCCTAGCCTTATCACCTCCAATACCCTATGAAACTCACCTTTACCATTGCTCCACTATCTATATGTTTCATTGTAGTTGATCTCAATCTGCCATCAAATATGTTCCTAGCAGTTTCACTAGATTAAGTTCTATTAGTATAATTTGAAAATCCTAAATTTTAGAATATAAAACCATATCCAATCACTTAGTGCCTCAAACCAGTTCTGTTCCCTCAATTAATGATTCTCAAATTTATTCAGTCAAATTTATCTTGAGCATTGCTAATTGACTGATACCCATGTAGAGTATACTAAGACTGACAGATTATACTAAAACGTGCTTAACCTAGGTTAATGCGGTGTTATGTTTAAGATAGTTTAATCCGCCAATATTATCAGACCATAATGAGGAAACTTTAGAAGGTTTGGGGGCTGGGAAGTAAGTTGACTGACCATAAGTCAAGGTATAAAAAGGGCTTGGTCATCATGAAGAGGGTATACGCGGCAATGTACATTCTGAGAAAAAACCATTAACTACAGATCTCCAAGCTTGTAGTATCTACCAAGATTATGGCAGATTTAGGGAATCTTTTTTTGAAAGGCTTATAATATTTCAAGATTAACGTTTGTTCAAAGGTACGCTGTCTTCACACAGTTTGTACCTATCTTAAAGTGCAAACATACCTTTGCCTCTATTTACCAGTTGCTGTCAAGAATTGCAACAACCCTTTGACTCCACGATGTAAAGGATGTATTACAATGCAGGATTTACCAGGTGATGCAATCTTATGTGAGGTAATGAATCGTGGAAAATATGGATGACATTCTTGTGTTTTCAGAGACCTGGGAAGAGCATACCAAGGATGTCAAAAAAGATTCACCAGCTAATCAGCAAGGCTGGTCTTGATTTTAAGTCTTATAATCGTGAATTTTTGGACTCTGGCTCATTATTGGCACCCTGATCTTCAAAAAATTATTGATATTTGTCCAAGTAAGCTGTTGGTAAAAAAGCTTGGATCCCCTTGTAAAATGTGGTATCAATTGTTTCCTTAAGGTGTTCATTATCATCCACTGTTTTAATAAGGACCTCTCCTTCACCACCGCACCTCTGACCATCCTCATATGCTAGGTTCCCTTTATCTGGAAGAACAGAAAAGGCAGCATTGAAAGCTATAAAAGGAAAGTAACTACTGCCACATCCTGTCCTAATCTCATCATGATGACCTTTTTATTGTAGATACCAAATTCTTTAAATCAGTTCTTTAAAAGTTATTATATTACAGGATGATGTGTATTAACTAGAATATCCTGAGTTTTTTGATTTTGAGATGTTTCCTGCGGAGTAAAAATTAACCAAAAATGACAAGTTGTTCTCTGCTATAATCAACACACTTAATTATGGCAGCACAATCTACTATATGTTTATTATCCCTTGATTATGAGAACAGATCATTGTGAATTAGAGTTTTATATAAGCCCTTTCAGAAAATATACCACTAATCCCGCATTCACCAAGAACTCATTAATAACTATAAGTTTTATTTAAGCCCAGAACCCTCTACTTTATCCCAAATTTACTCAGCTGTGACCCATTTTGATTACTTCTTGCAATGAACTGGAAAAGTACAATAGTGAAACTATAATCCCTCCCTATTTTTCTTTAATGATAAGGACCTTGCTACTTTAACATAAATAAGTTCTAATTAATTGAGGTTGTTTTACTCGTGGGTAAAATTAAGAGAGGTAACCGTGAAATTCTCTACCAATGAGGCGAATATGAGCTGCATACTTAGTAATGAGTCGTTGAGCACTGTGGGAAGGTATGGGACCCTTTTGAGTAAAATGTAAGAAAAGATCTCAGGTCCATCATAATCATCAATTTGTTGGTCACTCTGTCAAAGGAAAACTGTAAGATTGATCAAACATGATATTCATTGGTCTGTATAAAAGATATAATTTAAGAACATCTTATGGAATGCTTAACATATACCAGATTTCAGCATAGGTTATCTCTGCCTAAATTCCTATCATGCCTAAGTCTTCTAACGTCTAAATTTAAACACCTGTTTGCCACTCTGAAATGGGTTTGATGAGATAATGGTGGTAGTGTACTAAAATTAACAAGCGTGTGGAATTCCTCCCTTTTACATTACGCATCACCATTAAGGGAACAGTTAAGATGTTGATAAGGAAATTTTTGTAAGACACGGCATACCAGATGAACTCATTTCAGACTGCTGCATTAATTTTCATCATAATTATGAATCCACCTTATGCCAAGCTAAGCATTTTTCCCTGCTGCTCCCCTTCTTATCATCTACATTCTATGGCCAAATTAAAAAGGTCAATCAGATTCTTTATAAATATCACCTCTGTACAACCTGACTAGCAGGACACCTGGACCATTTGGCTCCGCCATGTCTAAATTTGATTACAAAAACCACACTCACTCTTAAATAAGTATTTCTTATTTTTTGCTAACCATGGTTAACATCCCTCAGTTGTTTAATGGACAAACTGATGGATTAGTGCACATTGCAGATGATAAAGACAAGCATACAGTCAAACAACGTTGATATGAGGACCTGCCTCAATGAAGCTATTCTATGTGAAAAGGCCAAGGCTGATGCTCGCCGCTCTGATCAGTCTATGTATAAATAAGGGTAAATGGCCCTCACTAATGACAAGAACTTTACTACATCAGAATGCTATAAATTGGTCCCCTTTCCATAAACCCTACAAGATACTTCAGCAAATCAACGAGATGGCTTATAAGCTGTGGCTACCTGATTTTTTAATAACATTATGCCTTTAGGTCTCCAAACTAATTCATTTAGAGGGTCTGATAGTTAACAAATCAGTCCCAGTATGTTTAAAACTCCCTGGTAAAGAGCAATATGAGGTTGAGGCCATATTGGAGACAGAGATCCTTTTGGAGAACATTATTATCTAGTCAAATGGTTGGGATACCACGTCAAATTGGCCACCTGGAATTCAGACTTTAAGTACATACACTTTCCTTAGATCATATATGAATTCATAGATTTAAGGCTTAAATTTTGAGGGTAATGTTACAATTCAGACCTTGCCTTGACGCAACGTTGCACTCATATTTTATAAAGTAGTTTTTTAGGCAAAAAAGCTAATGAAATTAGTAAAGAAAAAAAAATTGTATTAGAAATCAAAAAAATTTTAGATGCAGGTAAAAAAGTATTAATTTTAGGCCTTAAGAAATTTGATGCCAATTATCTTTGAAATTAACTAAATTAACATTGGCATCTAATCATAAACAAAATACCCATTAGATACCATGATAATTGAAGAAAAAGATGTTGTAGTTATCTTTGTAAATTGCGATATAAAAATTATCAATCAAATTAAAATAAATTTCAAATTATCAGACTACACATAAGCTCCATCTCTTCCTAGTCTCGCCAATTTTAATTAGTAAAATAACGCATCAAATTTCCTTCAGCGTTTGGCCCTAATATAAGTCATGGTGTTTTATATTATGGCTTCAGATATTTCAGCACTGGCAGTAGTGTTGAAACCTTGGCAGCTCGCGCTTCTATAGTTATGCATCAGTAACTTCCTTGCTAGTAATATCTCTACATTACAGGTAAACTATATACAGTATTGTCCATATATGGTTATCCGTATGACTATTAACTAGGCATGCGCGTGGGCCTGTCCCCTCTTAGTCTAGCACAACATTTTATAGAAGCATAAAAGGACAGCGACCATGAAAGCTAACAACTTTCAGAATATTGTAATGGCCAAATTGCTGCCAGACCGCCACATTGCTTTATTACACCTCTGTACAGGTAATTTAGTATATCATGAGGATACTGAGGGCTTAGTTGAATGGAAACTGGTGGTTTTGTGCATACAAACGGCAATATAGAAGGGTTATGGGTTTCTGACTTGATAAGTAAACTTGTAGTCAATGATCAGTATGGAACAAAGTTTTACAATTAGTGTTTCTAAATGTAAAAGAGTTTGTACACAACTTAATATTTTAACTTAGAATCCAAACAATGTTTTTTAGAAGAGGTTAAAGAAATCCTAGAAACCTCAGAACCCTCTATACAAGCTTAAATCAAACGAGGTTCACATTGGCATTATAGCCAACATCCTCATAGATATACCCATCAAATGTTAATTGTAAGTTCATCTCTTAATCTAGAAAAAAATATATAAATCCTCGCGCATTTATTTGATATAAGATTTGGGCATTTATTATGTAATTCAATTGGTCAAAAGGATTCCACCTTAGATCTGGACAAGGTCTTTTTAACCTTTTTCCCTTCTCCAGTGGAAATAAATGCTACTTGCCTCAGTATCACACTAACCATTTTTCAGGGTTTATTGTCAGAGTAAAAGCAGCTACAAAAATGGATCTCTTCCATGCAGAAATGTTGAACCTCTGTCTATTACATGATCATTACTTCCAAATTGCTTTGTTGCCATGTGGAAAGAACCCATCCAACACAGGTAATGTATACTTTATATGTTCCCTATTAATACTAAAACGTTTATCACACCCTCTAGGGCACCTTGTTTATGGTGATTGGGATAAAATATATGGGTGGGGTATCAGAAGTTAAATCTATCATTCTAGAATGCAATCAAAATTAACTTCAGAGAACGCAGCTTAGCATAATCAGGCACTTTGTGTAAATCAAGGGGAGCGCCCCCTCCGCTTGGACTGGGTGGCGTTCCCTTTCCCATCAAAAAAAGTCCAAAAAGGCCTTCTTCCCATCTCATCTCCCAGGGAGACCTAGACCATGTGGTAGAAACGTGGTAAGTAACAAGTTACCCTTTGAGGACCACCCCACCTATCCCAATATTAACTATAGCAAAATTGGTACTGCAAATTAAAAGAATTTATGTTGATCTAACAGAGAGTTGGTATCCTCATGGGGTGAAAGGTTTGAATGAAGTTGATAACAACAAGCCTTTGACATCAAGGTTTAATAGCACCAAACCATTGGAAAAAAGGCCTGACGGCTGGCTACCTTTGATGAAGAAAGCACTAATATCAAATCTTTGGTGCAACTTGCTGATAGCATGGTCATCATCCAAAGTTGCTGCCAATGCTCAATTCTCCCCCAAAAAATCAAAATCTTTATCCAATGAATAACGCTTGGTAAAAAAGACGCCAAAACAACCAGTTATGGGTGGGTTGGGCGCCCCAAACCTGTTCCTGACTTCTTGGAACTTCCACTAATGTGGGTGGCCTTGGGGTGTTCCTGTTGCACGTTTGTAAAATCTATCTCTCTAATTGTTGGAACTGCAATAAATCTATATTTTAGGCATCTGTGGTTGAACTGACAATGACTCAGCATGTCATAAATACTTTAGAAGTCAGTTCTAAATATGTTCGCTACTCCTCCTTGCTCAAAGTTCGCGGGGTCAGGTCAAATCTAGGCCTTGATCATATACTTTCCTAAGCTATTTCCTAATAAAACGGCTATTAAAGCAGTTGTATCACATTGAAAAAATTGACAGTTAATTTTTCATTTTTAAATTCATTATAAATTTTCCTGCACTCAACTTTATTTTATTAAGTTTGAATTTTTTTGCTGAGCCATTGTGACATCTGCAATGTGGCCCCACGGGCCTTATATTGACTAGGTTGTCCCATTCAATGTATTAACTTTGGTCCCCCATGCTAATTAATTGGGCCTTTCATGTCAAGGACTTTATGAAACTTTCCTCAATCTTGCAACTCCCTACGCCCAGGCTCATTGGCCCTAGCCCTGCAACAGCTTAGTTTCTTGCTGGGTTGATTTTAAAATTCATGGCCTGCCAGAACTCCTTTGTTACTTATCTTCAAGTACATTTAAACGTCGATTGAGCAGCAATGCCCATGGCATTCTGCACGCCTTTTGGGTGCTTTTGCATCCCTGCTGGCAGGCCAGTCTAAACTTTATCTGCCGCTCTCCTGACATAATCAACCGTCCATTGTAGCCATTTTCACTCACCTCAACAAGATGGCAAAACTAGTGGTCATCATCTTTCATATAAAAAGCAGATGATATTCTGCCTTCTGTTGTTTGTATGGTCAACTTCCAAATTCATATAAAGCTCCCAGATGGCTTTGGAGGAATTCCTTCATGTGTTTATTGCCCCATTATCTTTACTTAACCCTCAGTCTTCCCTCAATATGAGAATTTCATGAATAGATTCGCTAACTTAGACTTGATTTCTGATCTCAATGTCAAATCAGTAAACATATTGGTTTCATGGCCTGATGCTGCTTCTGCGCCTGAGTTGGTTTGCTCCAGCTCACCTGCCTGTAAGTTGTCAGAAGACCTGCCTTGGGAGCAAGTAATCCAATCTCTTGTTTGCATCACTTTTGCTCCGTTAAAATAAGTTGCTCTTAGCCCTGATTTACTTGCAATCTCTTAGTTGTCAGCAAATTGACCACATCCGCCAATAAATAGAATTATGCTACTTTTTTACTACCAATGAAAATTAGAATTGGGGTACAACAGGTGAATTTTAAGGCCTTGGTTGACACTGGAGCAGTGGGCAACTTTATGAGTCTGGTTTTGGCTCGTCAGCTGGCTTTAGGTTTGGACCTGGGGTCAGCAGTGTTAGTTCCTTTGTCAGCCTCCCAGCCCTCCTACAAATTTCAGCGTCCAATACCTATCTTGATTCACCAGTTTAGTTTTTGCAATTGCTTCTTAGCGATGCCTAAACTTGTGTTCCTGGTTCTTTTAGGCGTGGATTGGTGACCTCATAATCATGTGAAAATTCAACCTTAAATCTAATATGCTGTCATATTTAATGGTATGGTGGAGGTCGAGTTCCCATTGATGGACACCCTCAATAAAGCTTGAAGCCATAAATATGTTACAGCCCTTGTTTCTCCTGTAGGTCTTTTGCCAAATTTTCCTGCAGCATTTATGAGCTACCAGAGCATTTTTGCTGCTGAAAAGTTAACCACCTTTCCCCATGTATTGAATTTGATTTTAATTTCTGGACAACGGTGGAGGTATTAATATAAACTTCCTACTGTACCCGCATACAGTGGAAGAGGATGCTGCCCTTGGCGTGTGGTTGGATGACATTCTGAAGAAGGTTTGGTTGTTAAAGGAGACATCTCCTGTTGCTCCCCCATTGTCTTTACCAAGAAGAGTGATGGGCCCCTTCATCACCGGTTTATACAGCCACCTAAACTATATCACTGTCCACAAACCCTACCTGCTACCATTAAAACAAACAATTAGCCAAGCGATTGCAAAGTTGCGAGTGTTTTCAAGACTTTATCTGGTCAACGCCTTTAATCAAATTTGGGTAGCTGAAGGTCAGGAATGGCTTACCACTATTTGGAATAGATGAGGCATATTCCATTTTTGAGTGGTTCCGTTCAGGAAGAACGCGCCTGCAACCTTCCAATGGATGGTTGATAGTTTAAAGGGAGATCTCTTGTTCACCTGCGCTGTTGCAAATATAATGACATCCTGGTACACTCTCATTCCCCCCAAACAACATGCAAAAGACTTAGAGGCTTTAGTGGATGTACTGAATAAGGCTGGTTTGTTTGTCAAACTCTCAAAATGCAAATTTTACCAGAAGAAAGTCACATCCATTGGGTAACCTCATCTTAAAATGATGGTACGCCATTCCACCCAGTAAACTGGATGCCATCTGCAAGTGTCCAGCAAAAAAACTCAGAAGCAACTGAGAATCTCCTAGGATATCATTATAATCCTAAAATCTTGCCCAAGATCTCACAGTTTGCTGCACCACTTTATCCGCTCATAGGAAAAATCGTTCCCTTTTTGCTGGACATCTGGAACTAGTAGGCATTATATCTTGATTAAGGACATTTTTTGTCACCCCAACCTTAAGCACACGGATCCCTCCAAATCCTAAATTGTGGCATGCGATGAACCTTCCATTGTGATAGGGGCTCTCTTGCTTTAAGAGAACAATGGTCTGGAACATCTAGTTGCTTATTTTTCCTGAAAGTTTTTGTTCCACTGAGCAATCCTGGGCCATCTATGACAAGGAGCTGGCAGCCATGGCGTGGGCCTTAACCCACTGGTAGTATCTCTTTCAGGGCACTTAGAACGAGTTGAATATGCATATGGAACATCATACTTTCCTCTATTTCCGCAAGCAACAGAAGTCGGCACACCAGAAGGCCCAAAACTACCAGGATTTGTGCATCTTTAACTTCAAATACAAGTTTGTGAAGAGAAAATTAAATGTACTTCCCAATTTTCTAAGTTGCAATCCTGCACTTTGTTCAGCTGACTCAGATGCAGCGTATCTAATCATGGTCATTTCCCAACCCAAATTTTGTCAATTATTCCTCCCATAGTTTCAGCATCAGACTTAGCTTCAGATGCGCCCTTGATTCCATGGGCATTAGCAGTGAAAACGGCATGTGTGGAAGGGGTGGACCTTTTGGAGCGGTTGTCCCTCCCAACTTCCAAACATTCCTTATATTCTTTAACTGAGGGGCACATCCAGTTTAGGTCACAGGTCTGGGTTCCTCCTCTCCTCTGAGCTGAAGTAATTCAAGCACATCACGATTTGTCTGCAGTTGGTCACCCAGGGAATATGAAGTGCATCAATTTAGTTAAGTGTATTTTAACTGTCCAGCTTGTACAAGGATGTCCTGGCATGGATCGCTGACTGTGTGACTTGAGTGTAGCCAAATTTGACCAATTTAATAGGAATGGTCTTATTCACCCTTGCAGCAGGCAGAGGTTATGTGGGCGTCAGTGTCTATGGAATTTGTTGTTGAGCTACCATGCTCCAAGGGGTTCACAGCAATCATGGTGATTGTAGACCTCTTCACTAAATTCTACTTGTTTATTCTATGCTCCTCCGCCATCATTTCCAAAAGAATTCCCGCTTATTTTTGCGCAATGTGTGTTTGATGTTCAGACTCCTGCAGAAATTTCAGTGACTGCAGGACTCAATTTACAGTGTAGTTTTGGTTTGAGATCGTGCAATTTTGAAGATCACACCTTGTTGTTCCACTGAATATCATCCACATTTGGATGTTCAAACTGGACAAGTTAATAAGAACTTGAAAAATTACCTGCAGTGCTATGCTGCAGCTGCTCAGGATACTTAAACGGACGACATTCCTCTCGCCCAGTTTGCATATAATAGAGCACATGCATCCATAGGCTTCTCCCCATATGAAGCAACCTTGGGATATAATTCATCGTTTTTGGTTGGCCCATGCCTTCGCCCAGAAATACCAGCTGCAGCTGGTCACGCTCAGCATATTTGTGCCACAAAGTCCTTGATTTGGGAGCACTTGACCAATTCTATATGTGATTATAAATGATTTTCAGATTGGAAGTGGATCCCAGAGCACGAAATTTAGGTAAGTTCACATGTCATGCTTAACGTGCGCCACTTGCACATGCAAATGCACTAACGCGAGTTTTCAAGTAAAAACTTGGGTCCTTATTTTGTGTAAGAAGACTTGAGAAATGACGCTTTTAGTTTGAAATTGTCACCCCTCTGGAAGGAACATCTTGTATTCCATGTCTCTCAGTAGTCCCTGTTCTAGGGGCAATCCCATTGGAACCAGAGCCCGTTGTGATTGATGGTGCAGAGGAATGCTGAAGTTGACAGAATCCTGGCTTCTAGACGCTCACGCCAATCAGATCAATATTTGGTCGCATAGAAAGGCTATCTGGCCTACAAAAATAGCAGGGTAAGCGTTTGAGTCTTTACAACTGCTTGGAGCTCATTGAGGCTTTCCACACTACTCACCTAGATGTTTCTCAACTTCCTCCAAAACTTGGCAGGCTGATGGCAATAAAGTTGCCCAAGGCCCATAAGAATGTGGCCCTCGCTCAATTTCCCAATGGTGGCGCTCCCCCTATGGGAAAAAGGAAGGATAATGTAATTCTGGGGATGCCCCTCCATTTGGACCAGGTGGCGTTCAATTTATTATCAAAAAAGGTCTGAGAAGGCATTAGAATTTGATGTTTGACTTGAAGATAAACCCTTTGAGAAAACCATCAATGCTAATAGATTAATCCCACTGATGGATCCTTTGATCTTTCCCAATTTATCTGCATAACTAATTTCCTTCCAAAACCACCTCAATTTTATTTAAATTGTCCCAATTATTGTAGCTAAAAATAGCTATGATATAATCATATTATGGGAGATTATGGATCTACTTGGGTGCAAGGTGGTCCCACGGCATTAACTAAATTTCACCTCCTAAATTAGTGCACTAATCTTAAATCACTAAGGCGGAAGTTGGGTTGATTAATGAAATCAATTTATTAAGCACTTAAACATAGATGTCTTAATTATAGATATACTTAGTGCTATTGAGAGGCCTGCCGCATCCTGATTAGGGGTGCATCATCTTTTATGTTCATATATGTTTTATTCAACATTTATTGTTAGACATCAAGTTCATAATGTAGCTCTAATTGGGAAACTTTTGATGTTGAGTTTGCAACCCAAAATTGTCCCAATTATGAGAGTAAAATTGCCTTCAAAATGGGCTGAAATAATTGTTATTTTTAGTCAATTCATGGTCTGAATTGACTTGGGGATTTTTCATAATTATTGCCATGACCAGCAAAAGATTGGCATAATATGATGAACTCATCTAATAGATGAGTTCAGCCAGGAGATGCCAAAGAGGTATATAATACTGGCGCCTGGCCGATAAATAAAACATCATCACCATCTATATTAATCATTTATAACTACTGTCGCTTAGTTTTTTAATTATTGTTGTCCATCTGTTGTCTATCTGATATTTATATCTGTTGCCTTTACATCTTTATTAGATAGTTGTGTACATTTGTACTTCCCAAAGAGAAGTACATAGTTGCCTGCCAGAGAAGTAGTCTTAATTATAGAAGAATAATCTTCTTGTTTTGTATGAAGACAGAAGGTCTCATATTTGTTGGTGCCAGTAGACTTAAGAATGGTGAGTGTACTGGAGTTAATTGGCTATTATAAAGGATTATTGGATAATCTACTTCCCAATTATGAGCAAAAATTTCAATTGAAAAGCAAGTTTTTATCCTCGAATTCATTGTTAAGTCATTTTAGCTTGCACCATTGGCTAAAACTTAACATTTTGGTTCTCACTCAAAGAAAAAACAACTACCTTAATATGAATATGGATGATCAGCTTTCAGAATTTTCCCGAAAGTACAGAGACAACAAAATGGAAACAAGTGATTTTCAGTTCATTGAACATTATACATCAAATCATTCTGACAATGAGGCGGGGAATAATACTAACTAGAGCTAAAAGCAACTGGAACAGGCCCAACTTTACCTTCAAATCTGGCCGAGTTTACTCAGGCCAACATTAAGGAAATGTTGGAAACCCTGTTTTAAGGCTACCAGGTTGGTTCTTAAACAATCGACCCAAGTTTTGGTTTATTTTATTATATGAAAGATCAAGAACTGAATAATGAAATTTATCAAAAATACAGAGAAGCCACCATGGCTGCTTTGGCCCAAAGACTTCAGGAGAGTCAGGCCAACACATATGAATAATTAGTTAATTTTTGTACAACCATCTATTAAGCATGCTCAACGCATCTTTGAACATCAAAATCTTGAGCTTTCTCACCTTCATCGTATTCAAGATGAGGAACTGTCAGCCCACACTTGCTTATTAGTGAAGTTGGATACTTGCTTTGCAGAAGTATGTAAAGCAATCGTTTCAAACAATGGAGCTGCAGCAGAAGCTCATGGCCGAATTGATGAGTTGGTAACTCAACTTAACAAAGGCGTCCCAAAGATAGCAACACAAGTGCTGAACAATTTAGGATTCTCAAGTAAGTGGAAACAGGATATCACCAAACATTGCATCAGACTTGAGATGCAGTATCATTGTGTTGCAGCTAATATGGAAAACCTTCTACAACAAGGCCAAGATTTAATAAAAAGCCTTCAAGAGTTGGAGGAAATATATCAAATTGAAGTATTATATTTGGACAGAATTTTCAGCTACTCAGAGAGATATCGAGGCTTTATCCCAGTTACCTCTTTCTACAGTAGAACCACCAGATAATTCAGATATCAAGGTGAATTAGCTAACGTATGGCCAAGTATTTCTGAAATCTGTACTTCTAATACAATTTTATTTGAGGAGAAAACCAATATGGAGAGTTGACTGTTTATTGCTAACATAAGGATGTCAAGGATGTCATAAGAAATGAAGGCACTTTCAGCCCGAGTGACATTAGCTGAAGCAGATCTCACTTAAGCTAACAAGGAAATGGAGTATCTTAAGACTAATAGTTGCAAATGTGCAACCAGTCTTGGGGGAGGGGAGGATGAAGAAGCAGCTCTAAAGGCATGCCAAAATGCACTTAAGAAGCCACGTCAGTCCCAATATAAAAAAACAGAGTCATGCGATTTGGATGATAATCATGAGGCAGATGAAGATTATGGGATGGATTCATCAAATGCATAAACCATTCCATGAGTACTCACTTCTATGCCCACAACAAGTTGTTCGCAGCATCTCATTCTTTCTGAAGGTTCCCAAGTTGGTCAAACTTAAGAAGAGGAACTTCCTCTCCAGTTAGGGACTCAGGCAGAGATGACTTCAGACCACTTAATTTGCCAAAATTTGATAAAGATGGCAATGTATACTCCTTCTTGAAGCTTTCCAAGAAGGCCATGAGAGGAGCATCCGATCATGCAAAAGTGACAGCCCTCAGCAATTGTCTGGACACACATACCATAGATCTTGTAATGCCTTATTTAGGGGAGGAATGGTCTTACAATGAGGCCATACAGGCCGTCATTAAGGAATTCAGTGGCCCAAAAAGCTGTCGACCCAAAAGTTGGAGCTCTTAAATAACAAGTTTAGACCTAATGAGTCTATAAAAGAGTTTGCCGATCACTTTTACCATGAAGCTCAAGTTCTCCTCAGATCGAACATTATGACCAAATATGATGCATTAATCGCTATGAAACATGCTGTACAGCCCTACCATGATTTGGAACGAGTAATGATTTTTGATTTTAATCGCAATATGGAAACTAATAGACTTGTGGACTATTTACGCCGCTGTGCCAGAAGCTTTGATGCACTAAATCGGCCAAACAATCCACAACAGGTGCGCCCTCAACATAAAATTAGTAGTACAAGCCACAATCAAGAAAGAAATGTGAATCCCAAGGAGCAGAAACCTGGCCGTCCCAAATCTAGTGCTATCACTTGCCATCGTTGTGGTAGAAAAGGCACTTTGCAAGCAAGTTTTATGCCTGAATAGATGTGAAAACAGGAGTTAATGTGGCTTACAAAGTTGAAAAGGACACAGATTTGGGAAAAGGGCAGGTGGAGTAGAGGCAAAATGCTCTACTACCACCCATCATACCAAAAACATTACTCCCAATCCTGGTAAACTTTTTGTGTCCAATTTGATTAGAGAAGATTCCTTACATCATGTTATGGCCAATGATGTACATATGGTTACAACCAAATCCCAAAAGGGCCAAAATTCAGGTGAAGCCTCAGAAGAGGCCCAAATAGAGGTGGCCAAACCATATGCCAAGCAAATTATGGACCTTGGCCTTGATCCTCACACTACCCAATCTTGTGCCCTGCCCTCCCAAAAAGATGTACAGGTTGCAATCTCTATGTAGACTCTGGCAGAAAACTTCCCTGAAATATGTTCTTGCCTCAAATCTCACTTGGAGTTGGTCAACTCCGAATATATACTTAATAAACACTTCAGAACCATACTCTGAGTGTACCTACGCAATATTGCTGTCAATAAGGTCCATGTTTGGGCCATTATTGATAGTGAAGCTCCTTTAAATATTGTCAGCACTAAGTTGGTGAAGAAGTTGGGAATAGCCCCGGATGCTGCCCATGATCAAGAATATGGCACTGCAGGAACACATACCACCAGAGCTCTTGAGGCATATAGTGCCTTACCTATAAGGTTTAGGTCTATAGTAGTATCCGCTCCAGCTATAGCCTTGCCTAACAAGAACTAATAGGTCCTTATTGTCACTAATTTTATGAGAAGATATGGAGTGGTCACTAGTCATAAGGGTGATACTTTAACTATCTTGAACCAAACCATCCCAATTTACTATACTAAAGATGCAAAATTGGGACTAAAGAAGACTCATTTGTTTATTAATCTGGCCTATCAAGATGTGATAAACCCTATTGATACCATAAATTGAAGCGTCGTGTCAAGGCTCTGCCAACACAAATCTATGAGTCTAAGGGAATACCCCTCCGAGCAAACAGGGAGCTAACTCTGGACTCAGGAATGCAAGCAGTAGTCCCGACTGGGCTAACAATTCAAATCTTAGAAGGACTTTATGGCGAAGTTTATCAACCCTGGTCCAGAACTCGACTCAAATCTAATGTGGTGCCTGGGATAATTATTCCCAGACATCAAGAAATTAGTGTCCTCTGTGCAAACATGCAGAATCGGCCAATTTTCGTCAAAAGGCAACAGGTGGTTGCCTATCTTCATCTGATTCTAATCATGGAGATTGAATCTTTCCACAATTTTGGAACCCTGGACAAGCTAGGGCTTCCCAATGATGAGTTGGATTATGTGCATAATGTCATACCTGTGGCCAATTTAAGGGAACTAAATGATCAAGAAAAGGACCACGTTTGAGGATTATTTAAGAAATACCATGAGATATTCGCCATGGATGATTATGACCTGGGATGTGCGAGAGGAGTGACACATATGATAGATACTGGGGACCATTTACCTATCCGATTGAGGATTATTAGGCGTTCAAAAACTGCTGAAGAAGTTGTGTCAAAAAATTAAGGAACTTATTGACCAAGGTATGTTGATGCCATCTAAGAGTCCATGGGCTGCCCCAGTTCTCATTGTAAAAAAAAAGATGGGAGCAACAGAGTTGCTATTGACTACTGGAAGATTGATAACATTATTAAAAAGGATTCTTATCCTCTTCCGTGTATTGATGATGCCCTAGACAGGCTTGGGGGTGCAAAATTTTTTCTCAGCGATGGATACAATTAGCGGGTATTGGCAAATTGACCTGCACGAAGCTGAGCTTGAAAAGTGCTCCATTATTACTCAAGAAGGGTTATTTACAACCAACGAGGATGTCCCAAGGACTCTTTAATGCTCCAGCTACCTTCCAGAGAGAGGAATGGACACTATACTGGGCGAAAATAAACTAATATGTGTACTAGTGTACCTAGACGATATAAACATATTCAGTTGTACCTTTGATGAACATCTGGAACACCTGGAAAAGGTTTTCAAGAGGTTAGCGGCTGCAAACTTGAAATTCAAGCCCCAGAAGTGTCAATTCTTTAAGGACCAGCTAGAATACCTTGGGTTCATAATTGATAAAGAAGGTCTTCGGCCACAACCAGCCAAATTGGAAGCAATATTTAAAATGAAGAGGCCCAAATTTAAGCGGGATATTCAAGTTTTTTTGTATGATTGGGTTTTATTGGCAATTTATTGCCAACTTTGCTCAAATCAGAGAACCTTTATTTTATCTACTTAAGGATAGGGTCTCTTTTGAGTGGAATTTGGCCTGCCAGGAGGCATTCAACCAGCTTCGTTCAGCCCTATAAGTTGCATTAGTATTGCACTATCCTGACTTTGATCGGGAGTTTATTGTCCAAACTGATGCGTCATTAATGGCAATTGGAGCCATTTTGTCCCAAGTTGAAGAAGATGGCGAAGAGCACCTAGTAGCCTATGCTAGTTGAATCCTAAATGCCCATGAAAGAAATTATACTGTGACAGAAAGAGAGTGTTTGGCAGTTATATATGCCTATAAACAGTTACAAGTATACCTTCATGGAGTGCATTTCACTGTGGTTACTGATTATGCATCCCTAAGCTGGCTTAACAACTTGAAGGAGCCAGAAGGACGTTTAGCTCGCCGGGAACTTAAGCTGCATGCTTATGACTATACCATCAAGCACCGGGCTGGTGCTAAGTATCAGAATGCTGATTGTTTGTCCCATCTGCCTATTGCGGCAACCCTCTGTCAGCCTGTGTATGCCTTGTTTCAAAAGATGGTTAGTGAAACTTTTGCCAATGAGCCCGAACAAGTGCAGAGAATTCTCTCCATTTTAATAAAGGATAACCACATTGAAAAAGGAGTCTTATATAAGGTAATTGATGGGAATAAATATATATTTCCACGTCCTCAGCTCGAGCAGATCTGATTTTTGGCTGCTCATAAGGCCACTAGCCACGGAGGCTTTAAGAAATTCAAGGAGCAGCTTAGGCAAAATTACTATTGGGAATCAATGCATTTTGACATCCATGAAACTTTGAGCTGTTGCCAAGAGTGCCAAGGGGAAAACCCCTTCCAAAAAGCTACTTTGTACCAGCTTGTTCGGCCCAAATTTGCTTGGCACACTATATTCATAGATTTGGTTGGACATCTCCCAATTAGCAATGTGAAAGCCAATTATATTATTGTGGCAATCAATCGCTTAACGAAATGGGTTGAAGCCAGGGATATTTGGGACTTAGGAGCCTAAACAACTGCTAAATTTATCTTGGAGCAAATAGTTCATTGGCATGGATGTCCTCAATTTATATTAATGGATAATGGCACAAATTTCACTGCAGTTATTCTCCAGAAGCTCAATGAATTGATGGGGGTGCGTGGTGTTCTTTCAACTCCATACCACCCAGAAACAAATGATGCAGTAGAACGAATAAATAAAAACTTGGCAATATCCTAAGGAAGCTGACTTCTCAGAAGCCCTCCAAATGAAGTACAATCCTCAGTTCAGCCATTTTTGCCTATAATATCTCTTACAATTTGGACATGAAGATGTCTCCTTTACAACTTCTATATGGGAAGCATCCAGCCTTACCACCATTGTTGTATTCCTTGCTACAAGAACCCCAAGAATCGAGATATTCTCAGTATGTCAAGAGGCTTGCAGAAACCTTAATTAAACTGCAAGCCCAGGATTTCAATAATAACTTTAAACTTCGTAAGGCCTGACATAAAAATAATCAAAGAACTTGATACAATTTGCCTGAATTCGCTGTGGGGGATGAAGTATTATTTTGCAAAACCCATGGTTTAGGCTGAGCCCACAAGTTAAATTGCATTAGGGTTGGCCCATTTGAAGTTAAAGAGAAAACTTTATACTTTTCTTACACTATTAAGGAGAAAAATTTGGGCCATGTATATAATTGTGTCCATGCTAAATTCCTAAGGAAGTTTAGGAAGTGGCCCAATTAGAAGAGAAGAATTCAAACATAAGTATATACAAATAATGGAAAATAATAGTTATGAAAAATAATATTAATATATACATACATATATATATATAATTGTAGTAAAAAAGTTTATCTAGCATCTTTATAGATAGTAAAGAAAAGAATAAGATTTTGTATTCCAAGTAATAAGAAAATTGTAAATTTTACCATCTAGTACTAAAAAAAAGAAAATTGTAAATTTTAATAGATAAAAACAAAATTTATTCCTCCACTTCAAGGGGAGGCGACTCAGAAACTAATTCTTCATCTTCATGTACCAATTTGGGCCAATCTAGCAGCTGAATAAAAAACAGTTCCAAATGGACATCATTAAAGTTGGAAAAAATAATAGGATACTTTAACCAGGACTTTAAACAATCTAAAAACATATTCATATAAAATGTTTGGTCCAATTAGTTAAAATAACGACTCGATCTGGAATAAGAGCAGTGACAGATTTCTGATATACTGAAGTGGTGTTGTTTACAGATATGAAGAGAGAATAGGGAAACTCAGGGTTTATATTCCAGTCAAGTGGGGGAAATGTTAGAATTTGATGTTTGATTTGAAGATAAACCCTTTGAGAAAACCATCAATGCTAATAGATTAATCCCATTTGATTAATCCTTTGATCTTTCCCAATTTATCTGCATAATTAATTTCCTTCCAAAACCACCTCAATTTTATTTAAATTGTCCCAATTATTGTAGCTAAAAATAGCTATGATATAATCATATTATGGGCGATTATGGGTCTACTTGGGTGCAAGGTGGCCCCACGGCATTAACTAAATTACACCTCCTAAATTAGTGCACTAATCTTAATGCACTAAGGCGGAAGTTGGGTTGATTAATGAAAATCAAATTATTAAGCACTTAAACATAGATGTCTTAATTATAGATATACTTAGTGCTATTGAGAGGCCTGCCGCGTCCTGATTAGGGGTGCATCATCTTTTATGTTCATATATGTTTTATTCACCATTTATTGTTAGACATCAAGTTCATAATGTAGCTCTAATTGGGAAGATTTTGATGTTGAGTTTGCAACCCAAAATTGTCCCAATTATGAGAGTAAAATTGCCTTCAAAATGGGCTGAAATAATTGTTATTTTTAGTCAATTCATGGTCTGAATTGACTTGGGGATTTTTCATAATTATTGCCATGACCAGCAAAAGATTGGCATAATATGATGAACTCATCTAATAGATGAGTTCAGCCAGGAGATGCCAAAGAGGTATATAATACTGGCGCCTGGCCGATAAATAAAACATCATCACCATCTATATTAATCATTTATAACTACTGTCGCTTAGTTTTTTAATTATTGTTGTCCATCTGTTGTCTATCTGATATTTATATCTGTTGCCTTTACATCTTTATTAGATAGTTGTGTACATTTGTACTTCCCAAAGAGAAGTACATAGTTACCTGCCAGAGAAGTAGTCTTAATTATAGAAGAATAATTTTCTTATTTTGTACAAAGACAGAAGGTCTTGTATTTGTTGGTGCCAGTAGACTTAAGAACAGTGAGCGTACCAGAGTTACTTGGCTATTATTGAGGATTATCAGAGAATTTACTTCCTGATTAAAAGCAGGAGTTTTAATTGAAAAGCTAGTTTTTATCCTCCAATTCATTGTTAAGTCATTTTAGCTTGCACCATCAGCTGAAAACTTAACAGAAGGCCTGCTGCTCCTCTCATCTCTCAGGGTGACCTCGCCCTTGTTGTGGATGAGCAGTGG
This sequence comes from Massospora cicadina, assembly GCA_022478985.1. Classification (NCBI taxonomy): domain Eukaryota; kingdom Fungi; phylum Entomophthoromycota; class Entomophthoromycetes; order Entomophthorales; family Entomophthoraceae; genus Massospora; species Massospora cicadina. Next base: position 90,194 of record JAKSZP010001553.1, read on the forward strand.
GTAACAGCTTACCCTTTGAGGACCCCGCCACCTATCACAGTATTAACTTCAGCCAAATTGGTGCTGCAAATTAAAAGATTTTGTGTTGAGCTACCAAAGAGTTAGTACCCTCATGGGGTGAAAGGTTTGAATGAAGTTGATAACAATAAGCCTTTGACATCAAAGCTTGATAGTACCCAACCATCAGAAACAAGGCCTGACGACTGGCTACCTTCGATGAAGAAAGCGTCTAATATCAAATATTTGGTGGAATTTGCTGATAGCATTGGGCAATTATCAAAAGTAGCTGCCAGTTCGGTACCCTTACCAAAAGAATCAAAATCTTTACCCAATGTGTTATATTTGGTCAAACAGATGCCAAAGAAACCAGGTGTGGGAGGGTTAGGTGCCTCAAACCCTTTCCAACTTCTTAGGACTGCCCCTAATGTGGCTGGTATTGCGAAGTTCCTGTTGTCCGTTGGGTGAGATACCTTGCTCTAATTGTTGGAACTGCGATAAATCTGTATTCTGGGCATCCTTGGATGAACCAACATTAACTCAGCCTGCCACAGATACTTTTAAAGTCAGTTCCAAATTTTTTTGCTTTTCCCCCTTGCTTAAAGTACGCTGGGTCAGGTCAAATCTTGAGGGCCTTGATCCCATGCTTTCCTAAGATATTCCCTAATATAAAGACTATTTAAGCAGTTGTATCTCATTGATAAAAATATACAATTGTTTATCTCAAAATTCATTAAAAAATCTTCCTCCGCTTAAATTTATTCTATTAGGTTTGATTTTCAGCTGAGTCACTGTGACAGCTGCAATGTGGCCCCATGGGCCTCATATTGACTAGGTTTCCCAGTCATGTTAATAACCTTGGTCCTCTACATAATAAATTGGCCTATAGTGTCAAGAACTCTATGGAAATTTCTTATATCTTGCAACTCCCTACTCCTAGGCTCATTGACCCTGGGCCTAAAAAACAGCTTGGTTCCTTGTTTGGGTTGTTTTTTACATTTGTGGCCTATTGGCACACCGTTGTTAATTATATTAGCACATTTTAATGTAATTTGAGCTGCAATGCCACTGGCATCCAGGCTCGCCTTTTGAGTGCTTTTGCATCCTGACTGGCAGTCCAATCTAAACTTTATCTGACTTTCTCTTGACACTTAGCATAATAGTTGAGGCTATGTAAAATAGCATACAAGATGCCCTCAATGTAAATACAAAGGGTACCCAGTTACTAAAATTTGTAAGAAATTATAAACTGCTTCAAACTAAAGCTTGTTAGAATTCCCTGCTTCACTAAGTCATACTCAGGTGTTCTAAAGGATAATGGCCAAGATGATGGGTTCTAATTGAGAAAAACCAAGAGGTCAATAGTCATATTATTTATAGTTAATTATTATAAAAAATCTTATTAGTAGTACTAGGCACAAAAATAATATAATGGTCCTAGTACGTTCTAGTCTCCCTCTTGTTTATTCATGTCTATTTATGGCCAAAAATAAATATATTTTAACTAAACATAGAATATACTAAAATGATAATGTACTGATCTTTTATTTATATTAAAAAATTGATTTTTGCTTTAATTCCGCTTTAATGGGGTTTCCATTATGCAACCCAGAATAATAAAGTATTAAGAAGGTAAAAACTGGTTAGACGTTTATCCTCTATATAAATATAAAAAGAAATCGTTCTTCCTCTATCTTTAATGGAAATTTCCTAAAAGATTGTCTCTATACTTGTGCCTTATTTATAATAAGTACTAATTCTGGTTACTGACAACCTTACCTTATAATCAACACATTTAGGTGAAATGAAGTAGGGTACAGATATCTCTATATGAAATAATCTGTTTATTTATTAAATTAAGGCATCTTATATTAAAAACTAGCAGGAACGTTTCAAAAAACAGACTAACAGCTTTTATGAAATACTTACAGAAGCTCCAAGCAATCCTTTTCTTTATATATCAGTCCTTATATGAGAGTCCATTTGTTCAGACTCCTAGATTCAGACTTCGTCTTTGGCTCAACCTGTCTGGTTTATCTACTAGGCCCTTGTTTGGTTTCATTTTTCAATCATTGAGAGAATAAATATGCTTATTATAAATGTTTGTTTGAAACTTTTTCCCTATTACAATCATAAATTGTTACTGATTCAATTACAAGACAGATAAAGTTTGATAATCAGCAAGGGGAATTGAGTACACGTCCAATGCCGAGTAAAAGCTGGGGAAATATAGTGAAAGGCACATATTTGGTGTTTGCACTGCCTAAAGTTCAAAAAATCCCTGTGACACCAATGGCCTTGATAAAACATGAAAACTGCGGTTAATATTCGCCAGAAATCTTGGAATTGCAAACTAAATGTAACTAGTATGTCAAAACTCATCACTCACGGCCACTGTCATCAGTGGAATTTGGGGTCCAAGATTATCTGGACATTAATTCAATAGATTTCTGGTAGAAGTTTTGCAGGGATGTTCACATCCACTTCCCAGAAGTTGTGGATGTAGAATCTCACTTGATTACCCATGGTTGGTTGGACCTCAAGTTCTTTTTTAGCACTAGTGGTGCCTTCCCAAAAGGGGGAGCTGCCATGCATCATTGGACTCAGGTTCAAAACAGCAAAAGCATCAGACACAGAAGCACAGTTATGCATAGTGGTTAATCTCCTTGACGGTCAACGGGTGGTTGAAACCAAGCGCATGTGATGGACAAATCAAATCAAGTTTTTGTAACTTTTGATTTTCTTCCCATGACCATTAAGCATGTGTCATCGATTTTAATCTCAAAGCAGGGCTTTAAAGCTATGTGAAAATCAGCTCCTTTGAGATGCAAAAGTTTTAGTGATGCTTAAATCAGCACAGGTAAGGCTATCACAGTGATCACCTTGTTTTCAGAGGTAGCTGAAGACCTAACCAGATCCCACACACCACGATACTCACCATCAATGTGCAACAGACTCAAAATTCCACGTAACAGTTGACAGTGCACCACCCATATGAACTCATTGTTGGGCGTTTGCCACAAGTTGCGCACTTGTCCCACCAGAGAGGTAATTATCCCAAATGAAACTTTCTTGAAAGCAATGGGAGAGGGAAAAAGTGAGCTCACATTAGATTCTAGTGTCACATACCCATGGGGCAACCAGGGGTGCTATATCCAGGTAAGACCTGTGTCCCCACAAGAAATAAAAAAGCAAACAGAAATGCTAAGCACATGGTAAGGCAGCAGCTATGGCGGCCTCCACCATCCCCCCTGCCCAGATCCAAGTCGACCAGGATGAGTTTTCTTCTTTGGTGGAATTCAAAATCACATCCAATCAAATGGGGGGCTAATCCCTCAAACCTGCAATATGTGCATGATAAACACATAATGGATTTATGCACAGTAAACGCAAGCGGATTTTTCAACCCATAATTATGAGAGTTTTTTGGTAAGAATAGTTGGATATACTTGACAGTGCACCACAAATCCCCAGTAACTTGAAAAACTGCAAAGAGAAAAAAACTAACAAAGAAAGGAATCCACGGCTAAATTCACCCTCAAAGATAATTCCTGTACACCTAAAAATATGTCATCTTCAAACACTCGTGGACAAAAAGAAAAAGAAAGACTGGCTGAGCTTGCACATCAGAAAAGAGTGGCAGGGCCTGAGGGGCCCTCCCATCACTCCTAAGGATTAATGGGGTTATCCTTTACAATAGAAACGCTGAACTTCGTCAGACTCAAAGCCTCTCCATCCTTGGATAAAAAACTGAGCTTCCTAAAGATAATTTACCTGCAGAAATCCTGGAAATCCAGGAAATCGACTATCTGCAAGGTGCCAAGGACACATGGGCAACCATGCTCCTTCCCTCCCGATCCTTTTGGTCACCACACTGTGGTGTTAAGTATGGTCAAAAAACAATTTTAATTTTTTAGAAAAAACAACACATCATGTTAGATGAGTGCTCGTTATGACCTTTTCATGGGATGCCAAAGTGCATACAATAATTAACATCTACTCCTTACTATATGTGTGAGTTCACTAGTAATTCATCTTGGCCATGGCCTCTTTCCCTCTCCCATCCAAATCCTTTGTGGTTGGTGACCTAAACTGTTGGTACAACCCAACACTGACCTCTGGCCACCCTCGCCTACTCCACCACAGGGACAAATTAAATTTTGGGTGATAAAAGCCACCTTAGGCCTCTTTGATACATCCCTAAGCAAGCGCCATTAGTACCCAACATGTCACATCACCATGTTCACAATGGGCATCTGGTATCTATGTAACGTATAGATTTCATTCTAGCACTGCTAGATTTTGCTCCCAGATTGCACACTTTGAAATGATAAAAATAGATTTCTTAGACCACAGGATGGTCTCAGTGTCATTTACTTTGTCAATTCCAATGCCACAGGCATCTAAATGGAGTAAACTTCAACTAGATGATCTCATGTTACCCACATACTCAAGTTGGATGGACACTGCCACATCAACACAAAAGTTCACAACTCCTTTCTATGCATATCCCCTGTCAACCTGGTCAAAATTCAAAACAGCCTCAATTTCCCAAGCATGCCATACTTTGTCACGGTGCTCTCAGGCTGCCTCAGAAGTATTAAACGTGCCTTGGCTAAGGTGTACCACTTGTTGAATAATGTCCTCAGTATAGGGTACATCCCTGATTGGTGTTGTAAATGGGCCGAAGTATCAGCTCATCTTAGCGCGCTAAGCAGACAACACAAACATCACTTTTGTGTCCATTTTAAAAGCAAAGCTTATGCTGGGTGTAATGCTCTGCATATTTTTTCCGCCAATTTTCTGCCCCACGCTAAAACTAAACCTGTGCACAGATAAGACGTTTGGACAAATCCATCGCAGAAATGCTGGCCAAAGTATTGACCTAAGTTTGAAAATATTATTCCAAGTTATATAGGACTGGCCCAGTTGATCAAAAAAATAGATAAATTTCTCATCAGCGCACACAATTTCACCATTTACTGATATTTGAAGCTTATGAATTTAATAACTCAAGATCAACTCTGGTACACCGTTCATGGTGCACCTCACAAGAAGAGCCCAGGTCCAGATGGGAATCCCTACGTTTTTTAAAAGTTTATTTTAATTATTATTTCCCCTAATGATAGCCTTAATAAGAAATGTCTCTTAGAGACGCGTCTCCTCCCAGGAGGACAAGAAGCTTATATGATAACGTTGTATAATGGGACCATCTAGTACTAAAAAAAAATAACGTTGTATAATAAGTGGATAATCTAGACCTGGCAAAATGGAGCCTTATTTCCTTCACTAACACTGCAACTATAATAACAATTAAAATAAAGGCTACCCGCTTAGTAGTCATTTCCTCTGAGGTAATATCACCAAAGCAACTTGGCTTTATTCTTAAAAGGTCAATTTGGTACAATATACACACTGTAGCTACTTTAAGCCAATCCTCAGTACAGTGGCGCTTATGTTTTTAGACTAACAAAAAGCGTATGAAAGGGTTAACTAAAATACCTCAGGGCCTGACTTCTCCTGTTCCACCTCCCTCAACAATTCATCAGCTGGGCAATGATGCTCACTAATCAGCTACAATGGCAGTATAAGGACCAGGTTTTCTCACTAATTTGGTGCGCCCTCAGAGGGGCCTTCGCTAAGGGGACCCTTTAAGTCACTTTTATACAACTTCAGCCTAGACTCAAATTTCCGCAGTGTAAATGTACGTCTTACTGGATAAACAAGTACAAGACCAAGCACCAGTTAAGATGCTTACATTTGCTGATGATTGTGTGGTTGAGGTGTCCAGCAACCATGACACACGCACAATGTAGTCCACAATATGGGGATACTCCAGTGCCAGCAATTTAGCCCTTAACACACCTGTTAAATCCCAAGGATTGCTCATTTGATAATTATGATCCTGCACGCTTAATTGGATAAAGTTCGGCCAAATAATCCTTAATGTTGCCAGTGGCTTACAGTATTTTGACCGTTTGGAAACTTACTAGCATATTCAAATAGCCCAACTCTTCTAATTAGATTCAGGCTTTTTCCTTTGTAATTGGGAACTTCTTCTGATGCAGGCAAAGTTACAAGCTGTGGGTTTGGCACTTCTAGCTTGTCAACTCTCTCTAAAGAAAGGATTAATAAAAACCAGGAAAGAGATGAAATAAAATATATCTTTTATTAAATGATATTTATTTGATGCTTAATAATTAGACTAAGCGCCAGTATTTTTATCTCTAGGGTATCTCCTAGCCATGTTTGAGAACACAATTTCTACAGATTACTTTCCACCTCATTTCAGCCCTTGAATTGATACAATTGAGTCCTATAGCTAGGTTTATTGGTTGCAAAATACTCGCAAAATTTGGAGGATTTTTGGGACAAAAAATACAATAAAAACATGCAATTTGTCCTAGGATCTTCTTAATTTGAGTTTCGTCATAATGCTGACGAAATACATCTTCTGTGAAAATTCTACATTATTTGGTATAAATGATGCACCCTAAATCGGGACATTGGCAGGTCTCTCTCAATAACACTAGGTACTCCCATTTGGGTGATCCATGTGCAAGTGCTATCATGCTGATTATGAATATCAACATATGAATTTCACCCTAGGTGGGAAATTTGATTACGTTTTAATGTCTATCTGTCCATGGGATTAGAAGATGTTATCTTCAGGTCAGTCCCCAGGTGGTTTATTAGGCTAATTAATAAGATTGGTCCCAAGTAGTTGAGACTATTTGGTGAGCTTTGGTGAAGCAACAATTGGCCTGAATCTAAAGTGTATTTGTCCCAAGTTTTTGATAGAATATTCGGATTGAATTGACATTGACATAACTGGTCTGAGCCATGTAGTTGCAATAGGCTATAAAGTGAATACTAGAGTATTAGTTTGAGCATTGGGAGTATATCACCCAATTTGTTGCTTGTTAAAGGGTTTATATTTGGGTCAAAAGAAGTATCTGACATTTCCCCCAACTTGGCTTGAACATAAGCCCTAATACTTCTGATTAGCCTTCATTGATCAACATTGTTTGTAAATTTCAGCCCAAAATGCTGATAAATCTAGAGTTTAATCCACTTATTTTTAATTTTGGCCTTAACTGCTAACAAGTCTAGAGTTGGATCCTCTCCCCAATGTCAGGAAAACAGCAAGTAAGAATTATACTGGCCTGCCATCCCAGATGCCAGAGCACCCAAATGGCAAACCAGAATGCCAAAGGCACAGCTGCTGGTTCAAAGGATATGAAACTGAGAAAGAATCTCACCAAGAACTACCAGTGAGACAGAATCTCATATTGGCACATAATAAAATACAGATGAGTATGGCCATCAACCCCAAGGGGTGCGTGAGGGTTCGCGTAAAAGGCAGTTTATTTTTCAGCATAAAAACAAAGTTTTTAGAAAAGGATTTTTAATAAAAAAATTAGGAAGAAAAATCGACCAACAATTTTCCCAGTGTGATGCAACTGATATAATAGTGGTCAATTTAGAGGGGAAACAAGCTGGGATCAGGTCCCACAAGTTTAACCTAACTGAGAAATTGTTTTGTAATGGGGACCTGATAATTTAACTGGAAACTGACATTGAAGAATTCAGCGGCAGGCTGAGTTGCTGTCATTTTGACCTTGAATGTCTGAACTGAGGCTCAGATACATTTCTGATGGTTGGTGTGACAGCATCCGACCCAATGAGCAGTGGGAATCCCCCAAGGCCACCCCACGTAGGGGTGGGCCCATTTGGTTGGGAATGGTTTCAGGACGCCCAACCTGCCCATACCTGGTTGCTGGGCCATTTGTTCAGTTGGATGGGTTGCATTGGGCGCAACACCTGATCTGCCAGCAGGGAGCTTTGAACCCTTGTTGTTGGTGTCCAATGCTGTTACCTGTCCGTTGGGGATGATCCCCAACAATTTTAGGGGGGGGGGGGTTGATTCTTTCAATCATAGCATTAGCCAAATCAAAACTGTCAGGTATTCTAGCTGATGGAGCAGTCTTCATCCCTTTCTAGCTACAAGGAATCTGATTATCAAACTGACTCCCACTCAATTTCAGGTTAATCAATTTTCATCTCAGCAATCTCAGCGCAGATTTCCCTGATTAACTGTACCAGTTCTGCTGAGGTGAGCATGGGCACTGGGGAGGAATTTGAAGTGGAAGAGCTGTTACCCAGCGCTCATCTACCACGTGAGCAAGGTAGCCCTGGGTAATGAGGGGTACAGCCATCCTCTTTAATACCTTCTTACTTGGGAACAGGAAAAGGGCCCTATCAACAGCCAGGGGATGTTCCCAGGACTTATACCATCCTCAAGTGCGAGATAAAGTAATAATTAATATAAAACTATTATTATATATGTTTTCCCTTTATTTCTCTTTTTTCTTAATTTGGCCCGTTTATTGAACTTTCTTGGAAATTTTTCATGGACTTGGTTGTATATATAGCCAGTCCTAAAATCCTTATTTGTGTATATGAATTTCTATGTCTATTCAAGCACTTTGAATGGCCCTACTCAGATGCAATATAACTTTTGCAATGGACTGATCCATAGGTATTGCAAAATAGAACTTCGCCATTAACCTCAAATTCAGCCAATTTGTAGCAATTCTCTCAGCTCTTTTGATGTTGGGCCTTTTTCATGGCAAAACTCTTGTCAAAGGCCTGAGATTATAGTTTGATAAAAATATACACAAGCTTCTTGACGTATTGAGGATATTTGTTTTTTCCAGGTTCCAATAGGGCCAAATAGTAGCTTTGTTAGGGATGGATGTATTCCATATAATACTTGAAATGGGACATCCTGGTTGGTGAATGATAGGACATATTTTAGGCAAATACTGCCAAACTTAAATACGTACTCCATTTGGATGGTTTGGCTGAAGTAATATCCTGATAATGTTCTTCAACGTCCTGTTTGTGCACTCAACTGTACCATTAGTTCTTGGATGATATAGAGCAGAAAGCACACCTCATACTCACATTAATTGGTTGAGCTTGGCAAGGACATTGGTGGTAAAATTGGTTCCATTATTAGTCAGAATAAATAGGGGACATCCATACTTGGGGATGATGTTTTAAGGACAAACTTGGCTGTAGTTAGCGCCAGGTTCCTTAATAACATTGGTCTTGACTCTTTTGCTCAAGTGGTCTATGGCTACAATAATGTACTTGGCATTTATATTGCTTGTTGGAAGTGGGCTGTTAATGTCAATAGATTCATTGTGCCAAGTAAACTTGGGCTGAGCAAACTGGTAAGGAGTGCTTTTTCAGAATGGGTTTTTACCTTGGCACTCCGCACAGCATTCTAACGTTTCTTGGATGTCAAAATGCATTGACTCCCAATAGTTGGATTGATTCAGTGCTCTTTCATCTATTTGAATCCACCATACCTATGGCCTTATGCGCCGCTATTATTAGGTAAGTTCAGGCTAGGCTCTTTGGGAAAATATACTTCCTGTCTTCAACAATCTTGTAAAGCGTTCCATTTTTGATAGTTGTATTTTTTCATAAATTTGATAATAGTATTTGGACGGATTTAGGCTCGTCTTGTACTCTCCGCTGATCATTTTTTAATTCATTGGCAGCCCAGCTAAGTGTTGCATTGGTGGGTAGTGAGGATAGGCAATCAGCGTTTTGATGTTTTTCCCCATCTCAATGCTCAATTGAGTAGCATAAGCTTGTAGCTTTAATGCATAGCGGGCTACTCAGCCCTCAGGTTCTTTTAAGTTGTTCAACCATCTTAGGGAAGCATGATTGGTAACAACATTAAAATGAGTGCCATGGAGGTAGACCCAAAATTGCTTGCAAGCATATATTACGGCTAAGCATCCTAGTTCTGTCACCATGTAATTCCTTGCATGAACATTTAGGTCTGAATAGCAAAGGAAACTGGATGTTCTTCACCGTCTTCCCCAATTTGTATAATATGGCCCCAATGCTGTTAGGGATGCATCAGTTTAGACAAAAATTCATGATCAAAGTCCAGGTATTGAAGAACAGGCATGTCCAATATAGCCAACTGGAGTTGGTTAAATGCATACTGGCAAGCTGGAGTCCAGTTAAATGGGACCATATCTTTAAGTGGATAGAAAAGCGGCTCCCAAGTTGTGTGAAATTGACAATAGTACCCAATCATGCCTAGATATACTTGGATATCATACTTAGAATTGGGCCATTTCATTTTGGAGATGCATCAAGCTTATAGGGTTGGGGCAGAAGACCCACTTTATCAATTAAAAATAAAGGTATTACATTTTGACTTTAAAGAATTGGCACTTTCTGGGCTTGATTTTTAAGTTTTCAGCTTCTAGCCTTCTGAAAACCTCCTCTAAGAGTTCCTGTTGGTCGTTAAAAGTGCGACTGAAAACGTTGATATTATCTATGTATACTAGTACACATGACAACTTTAAATCTCCCAAAATTGCGTCCACAGCCTTTTGGAAGGTAACCAGGGCATTGAATAGTCCTTGATGCAGTCTCGTCAACTGGAATAGGCCCTCTTGAATCTTAATTCCACATTTCTCATGCTCCTCTTTTGGAAGATCTATTCTCCAATATCTTTTAATAAAGTCCATTGATGAGAAAGACTTTGCGCCCCCTAGTCTATCTAAGGCATTGTCAATTAATGGCAGATGGTACAAGTCCTTTTTGTGATATTGTTTAACTTCCAAAAATCAATGACTACTCAGTTGCTTCCATCCTTTTTCTTCACTATTAAAATTGGTGCCTCCCATGGACTTTTCGAAGGCACTAAAATGCCATGATCAAGGAGTTCCTTAATCTCCTTGGATACAGCTTCTTCTGATGATTTTAGGTATCTAATTGGTCATAATTGAATTTATTTATGATCTCCAGTATTACTATTGTGGGTGACACCATTAGCACATCCCAAGTCAGAATCATCTTGTGCAAATATTTCCCAATATTTAGAAAATAACTCCTGAGCTTGGCTTTTCTCAGATTTGGTCAGGTTTCTTAAATCGGTCATAGGGACAACATTATTTATGCTGATTAGGTCCTTATTGGGAGCCTTAATTTTACAAAAGTTTTAAACTCATGGAATGAGTGAATTTCCAAGGTAGGAGCTGATGCAGAAATGCGATTGTTTGATGACGTTTGATGGAGATGGGCCAATTTTTCAAGTTTTCACATATAAAATGTATATTTCTCCATGGCCAGGAATGATAATACCAGGAAGATGTTTAGCTCAAATATATGTTTAGAACATGGTTGATATACTTTTACCATAACGTCCTTTCAGGATATTAATTTTTAGTCCCATCAGGATGACTACTTGAACTCCAGATGTTATAGTGATGCTCTGATTTGATCAAAGTGGAGAGTCTTTTGACTCATTGATCTGAGTGGGTAGTGCTTATTATCTTTGACCGCTTTCAACATACTCAATTGGGGCTACTCCATCTTTGTAGGCCAGATTTATGAATAGAATGGGTTTCTTTTTCTCAACTGCCATATCCCAGCTATAGTAAAACAGAATAGCTTGGCCAAGAATGGTGATAGTATTGTCCTTATAATTGGTAACAACACCATATCTCCTTAGGAAATCAGTTATAATTAGGATATCATAATTCATATTTGGTAACACTATAGCAGGTGCTGTTACTACAATAGACCTGAATCTGAGAGGTAGGGTACTGTATGTTCCCAGAAATTTTAGTTGTATGCACTCCAGCTGCACCATATTCCTGACAGTGGGCAACATCAGGTGCAATTTTCTAGTTTTCTAATCAACTTTGTGCTGAATATTGATAGGAACACCTCTATCAACAGTTCCCTAACTTGTACTTATTTACTGCTATATCCACATAAGTACATTTGGAGTAGTTTTCAGAAATATTTATTATGTGAATACTGTGACTGCTGCCCAACTCCATGTGTGATTTCAGACATGAGAATATATCTGGAAAGTTATCTGATAAGGTCTTCATGGGAATGACTACTTGTACGTTGTTAATCAAATGTAGGTTGGTTGAACATCCAGTTTGGAGGTATAAACCCTGATCAATAATATGTTTTGCATAAGGTTTTGATTCCTCTGCTAGGGCTTCTTTGTTAATTTTCAAAAGTTCATTTGCTTTTGCTGTGGACTGAGTAGTAACCACCATGACATCATTGGCCACAATATGATGGAGGTTATCTTTGGTGACATCTTCAGCCCAATGAGTTTGCCAGGGTCAGTTGGAATGGTTTGAACATCGGTGGAGTTAAAGTATTCCACCTCTACTCCATCTGCTCTTTTTCCGCCTCACTGTCACTGTTGATTTCTAGAGCAACTTTGACTCAAGGCTTTTTGTTGGACTGTCTGTAACATTGATTAGCAAAATGAGCTTTCAACCACAGTCATGACATGCAATTGGCCATGTTTTCTGCTTTTTCTCGAATTTATTAGTTTGTAGTTCAGGAATTTTTCCCCTGGTTGGACATAATGTTGAGTTTGTGCCCAGATATTGGAATTTTTGCTTATCCTTGGGCCAATTTTGGTTATTAAAATTATGTGAACAGCTTCTCAAGTAGTTGGTAAGCTCTTGGATTTTCATGATTCCATTAAATTCAGGTATCATGACATTGTGCAGTTCACGGAAGGGCATAACTGCATGTTCCATTGAAATCTTAGCATCAAACTTATCTATTGCATCGCACCCACACAGAACTTGTGCCTTATGAAAAAATCTGGCAGCAAAGTCCTTATTAGTTTCATTATGCTTGAATTCAATATTAAGAAGCTCTCTTTTTCGGGTTTCTAATTTCTCAGGCCCTCAATTTGTTTGTCATCGCAATTTTGGCATCCATATAGGATTAATCATTTCTTAATAGGTCATACCAAGATCACTGCTATGGATATTGAGTGAGCTAATCAGTGATGATCCTTTTGCATGGTCTGATGCTCCCCACATTACTTTTTCAAATAGCTTGAGGAAAGAGTGAACATTCCCATCCTTATCAAACTTTGGTAAATTCAATGGTTTAAAGTTAACTCGCCCTGTTTTGGGCATAGGGGTTATACTTCTTCTTGAACATCTTGGTGTATCATCGTTCATAATTGGCCCTATTTCCTGTTGGAGAGTATCTGGAGTCAGGATTAGTGCCAGAACTCTAGGCATAGAATGGATTTTTGAAATAATAGTTTCTTAATTGGTGTCAATTTCTGATGATTCAATTTCATGTTATTGCTCCAAACTACTGAATTCCGATGCTTAAATGTGGCCCTTGGTTGTTTTAAAATGTTTTTTTTGTCTTAATGAGCAGAGAGATTTTTCCCGTTTCTCTTTTTTTCAAGGCTGGGTGAGCACTGGCAGCTTTTTTGAGGGTTTTAAATTCTTTTTTTAAGGTTGTCATACTCCTCATTAGTTAAAGCTTTATTGGACGTTATGATCTTAATGTCTTTGGTCATACTGTATACTTGGGAATTTTCAATTGATTATTGCATTCTGAGTTCCCAATTCTCCTGAGTAATTAAGTATTTCTGGCCTGCAATCCTGACACCACATTCCAAATTTTTGAAATTTCCTCTTTGATCTGGGCATCCTCTTTATCCATATTCAGGACGGCTGGTTTTGCTGCAATGTCTTTAATGTTTTTTGTTTACAGTATCCAGCTCACCCAAACGTAATCATCAAAGTCATCGTTCTCTGTATTTAACTCCAGGTGATTTCTTTGGCTCAAAGTGGCATGTATGGTAAGTTGTTCTGACTGAGATAATATGAATCTAGAATGAGTTTCCAGTTTTTGACAGCAATTATTCATTTTATAAACCCATTTGTGCTATTGCTCATGGTGAGAAAGAACTTCTGCAGCTATCTTTGGGACTCCTTCATTAAAAGAACCACGATGGTGTTCAATCTCTCATGAGATTCATTGTCAAGTCCCATATTATCCACAATTGCTGTTAGGACTTCAGTAAACTTGAATTTAGTTTGTCCATTAGAGCATTTTGGGAAGATTATTCCTCCCCTTGCACAGGGTATATTTCCGTGAGTTCCAGATTTTGTCTAGCAAGGATTTGCTGGGTATGCTTGATTGAGGGTTTAATAATGTTATCCAAGAATTTGCTAGTTACTTGACTGTCTGTGAGACGTCTTGCAAGAGATGCCATGGTTGCATCGTAGTATTCAAGTATATATCCATTTTGAGCGCCTGGTCCTTAAGGTAATAGAACAGGCAAAAGGAGGGATCAATTTGTGAAGTAAAAATCCTAAAACCATGATATAAAGTTTCCAGTTTATCAATTAGGCTTTCAGATGTAAGGTCAATTGGGCTTGTTGTATTTACACGAGCTCCCCCACTAAGATAAGATCCAGGGAGTAGGTTATACCCACATGAGCCTTGGCGCTGGTATTAAAATAATTCATTATTTCCTAGTCGCTAGTTTCCAACTTGTTGTCACTTTCTCTTATGGTTGAATCTACCAAAAATGATTGTGTGAACCCATTTCAGAGAGTGTCACCAATTTTGAGTGAACATCAGTTTTTTAACTTCTGAGGATTGCTCTTTTGATAATATGATACTACAAGCTTAATCAGGACGAAGTTTGGCTGAATAATCCTTGATGTTGCCAGTGGTTTATGGTATTTTGATCGTTTGGAAACTCACTAAGCATATTCATATAGCCCCAACTCTTCTGGTTATTTTTGAGCTTAATTTTCTCTTTGTAATTGGTAACTTCTTCTGAGGCAGGCAAAGTTACAAGATATGGGTTTGGTACTTCCAGCTTGTTGACACTTCTCCAAAGAAAAGACTTAGATAAGAAAACCAGGAAAGAGATGAAATAAAATATTTTCTATTTAGAGGATATAAGTTTGATAATTAGTCATTTGACCAATCGCTGATATTTATACCTCTAGGGCATCTCCTAGTAACATTTGAGCACGCAATTTCTACAGATTACTTTATACCTCAGTTCAGCCCTTAAACTGATATGACTGAGACCTATTGGTAGGTTTATTGGTGGCAAAATATTCTCAAAATTAGGAAGATTTCAGGGACAAAAATTGCAATAAAAACATGCAATTTGTTCTAGGATATTCTTGATTTGAGTATTGTCATACTGCTGATGAAATACATCTTCTGCGAAATTTCTTCATCAATTGGTACAAATGACGCACCCCTAATCGGGACATTGGCAGGTCTCTCTCAATAGCACTAGGTACTCCCATTTGGGTGGTCCATGTGCAAGAGCTATCATGTCAATACAAAGATCAACATATGAATTTCGCCCTAGGTGGGAAATTGATTATGTTTTAGCATCTATTTGCCCATAAGATCAGTAGATGTTATCTTTGGTTTAATCCCTAAAAGATTTATTATGCTAATTATATTGTTCCCAATTTTTCAGGACTAATTTACGAGTTTTAGTGAAAGTAAGGAGAGTGCCTAAAACTCTCCTGTTTCCAGCATGGTGGTTCTCGGTGCACAGAGCCAATGCATGGAAACTAGCCATTTGTACCAAGGTTACTAGAGCCCAGCAAAGGGCGCTGGAGCGATAATAACATAAGGGAAGAAGAGAGATCATGATAGCAAATCATAGACCAAAAACTACGCGATGCACCAAGTGGAAAGGGTTAAACTTCCCAGGTTGGAGTGAACCTGAGCGACCCAATGGTGCTCAAGTGGAAAACTTAATTGAGTTTTTAATGAGGTGATTAATGTAGTGTGAGACCTCCTCAAAGAGGTCCACGCACAGCTTTTCTAAAGATAACATAGAAACGGAAAACGGGGAAAATGTTTTATTGTAAGTCAACTAACAAGGAATGTTGGTCGGGGAAAACATACTTAAACTCAGATGAGGAAATAAGGGGTTTGCTACAGTATGTCCAAGCACCAACCCACTAATAGGCCAACGCTATCATCTGAATTGGTTAAATATGCTGAAACCAACTTCACTTGAGTGATTGATTTTGGATTTGGCCTGAATGCGTTGTTTTGTAAATGCAATGGGTTTCAAAATCGCATTCCTCGACGAACTGAATGGAACCATCCATATTGATTCAGTAGACCATCCGTTTTAAAGCCTGGACCAATGTAAGGGGCTGGGCATTTGACCCCCCACTAGTACCAACCTGGATATATTTTTCCTGTACCCAGAGTTGGTCTAGGGTATGCCTAAGGTCTGGGAGGCCCTAAAATTTCACCTTCTGGTCCTCCTGGCGCCCAGCCTTATCCTTGGGGTTGATCCCCACTATGATACCATGTGACCATGACATTACCTTCTTCTCCCAATGGGGCTCAACCCCCCTCCAGAGGCTTGCGCAAGGGAAAAGTTCTCATGGCAGGGGCCAACTTCATGGCGGCAACGTTCAGTTTAGGTTGAGATCCAGCAGCCTGAGGGAAACGCCGGTAGAAGGCTTCAATCAGATCTTGGGCATGCACACAGTCGTGCGCTGGAACCCAACTGTTCTCTGCAGCATTAAAGCCCTTCCAGGATACCAGGTAATCAAGTCTTCTTTTAACGTGGTGGGAGGCAACTATTTCTTCCACCTCCCACTCTGGCACCCCATCCACGAGGATAGGCCTCAGGAGTCTCTGGTGGGGGACCTCAAACAAGTCAGTTTGCTCTCATGAAACACAGAGAAGATCCAAAATGAAGGGGGGATCTATCTGGTATGAGGCATGGCCCATTTTTCTAACAACTCGGTATTAGGACGCACCTTTTTAGTCCCAGATTCTTTCATGGCTTCTTGATAGGGATGTTATGAGCATTAAGGGTCACGAGATCCCCTTCCTTATACGCAGGACCCACTCGGTGCTTTCCATCAGCATTCTCCTTATAAACTTGCGTTGCCACCTCCAGGCTTATGGAAACCCCCTGCTGGACCTTCTTGATTGTCTTGGCAAAGTCCACCACCGCTTAAACCTTAGACCCACAGCTGAGCTCCATGTTAAAGGTAGGGTTAAAGCCATGGCTGGCGAAAAATGGGGAACGATTAATCAAGGAATGCAACGTGTTGTAACTAAATTGGGCCATAGGAAGGTGAGAAGCCCAATCTGAATGATCCGCGGCGGTGTAACACCGCAGGAACTGTTCCAAGCACTGGTTCACTCGTTCGTCTGCCCATCTGATTGGGGGTGATAGGCAGTCAAATGGAAGAGGCGAATTTGTTGAGTCTTACACAGCTCTTCCTAAAAGATGGAGGTAAATTGGGGTCTCCAGTCACTGATAATCTCTTGGGGAACCCCATGGAGTGCAAACACATGCGTGACGAAGATCCTAGACATCTCAGCCGCGATTATTGTAGTTCTGCAAGGAATGAAGTGGGAAAACTTCTTAAAATGGTCCACCACCACCATGATGGCATCATAACCATCAGAGACAGGTAGTTCCACAATAAAATCAACTGAGAGGGAAGTCCAGAGCCCATCAGCCTTTTGGACTGGTACCAACAACCCCGCTAAAGGCTGACGATTGGGTTTCATCTGTTTGCATACCAGGCACTCCTTACAATACCGCCCCACATGAGCAGGTAAGCCCTTCCAATTGTAGGTGTGAAGTATCAACTCCAAGGTCTTTGCTTTCCCTGGATGACCAATGGTGATTCCATCATGATGGTTCCAGATGATTTCCAGGCGCAGTGGTCCAACAGGAACCCATAGGCGCTCTTGAAACCATACCATCTCATCATTCATGGGATAACCCTGGATAAGTCCTCCTGATTCAGGGCGCTCTTTGCAAGTACCATGGTATAATTTCCTGACATCAGCTGAGAGAGGACGACCTTTTTGAACATACCATATTCCTCTGCGTTATCCAGAGGTGCAAGCGCTGGCCCGTTAGCCAGGGGAGAGGGATTTTGTGACAAAATTTTATAGAAAGGAATCATCAATTGTGAGTTGTGGACTTCTACCTCTTTTGGATCATGAGCTAAAGCAAGGTTGCGGCTTAAAGCATCCGCCAAACCATTATCCTTGCCCTTGGTGAATTCTTAAGTAAAGGCAAATTGGACAAGGGTCTCATGCCAATGGGTCTTCCGTGGGGTTAGGACATGAGAGGCGCAGTAGTACAACAAGGCAGGGTGATCTGTACATATGTGGAATGATAGGGTAGAGCCATGCAAATGGTGACACTATTAAGTCAGCGCCTTCACCACTGCTAGTAACTCCTTGTCATAAACGGCGTAATTCAACTCAGGCAGAGACATTTTCCTGGAAAAATATCCCACTGGATGCTTTATTTGAACTTCGCTTACTTGTAACAAGGCAGCCACTATGGCAAAGTTGTAGGCATCCGTTGACATAATGAGCTCTTTGGAAGGGTCAATATGGCGAAGGACAGGTGTGGATAACAGGGTGCATTTTACTGCTTGGAAAGAATCCTCCAAAAAGGAGGACCACTGAATCACCTTTGCACCACTAGCCTTATATAAGGGAGCTTCCAGCTCGGAGAGAATTGACATGAACTTCTTGAGGAATGTACACGTCCCCAAAAAGCTTCTCAATTACTTGATGGAGGTGGGGGCGGGCCACTCACGAATTGCCTTCTCCTTGTCTGGAGTTATCATGTGTCCTTGGTCAAACACGACGCTGCCCAGAAAAGTGATCTGGGTCTTGAGAAACTCACATTTGCTTATCTTCTTTGTAAAGCTGGCTGCCTTTAACCTCTCCACAACTTGCGGAAGGTGAACTGCATGAGACTCATGGTTGAGGAAAACACCATAATGTCGTCCATGTAGGCAACCACGCATACCCCAACAAGTCCCTCAACGCTGCATCAATGCGGCGTTGAAAGATAGCAGGAGAATTCTTAAGACCAAAGGGCATGACTCTAACTTTAAGATCTCTTTTCTGGTATGGAATGTGGTTAACCACTCTTTCCCTTTTTAATCTAGATATGATTGAACGCATTGAGACAATCCAGCTTGGAGAAGACCTTCGCCTTCTTCACATAGCGCGCAATCTGTGAATCCAAAGGGGCGGGATGGAGGTCTGGTACAGTGACTTTTTTAAGGTTCACATAGTCCATACACGGGTGTAGTGTACCATCAGACTTCTCCACAAAGAGAAGTGGGGAGCATACAGGTGAGGTGCGCTGAAAAATCGCACCCCTGGCTATTTGTTCCATCACCCACACATCCAACGCTTTTTCCTCCAGGAAAGTCAAGGGGTAAATGGGGGAAGATATATGCACCAGATTCACAGTGAGCTTGAAGTCACAATTGAACTCGGAGTGCTCAGGGAGTGCATTGGCAGATGCTGCATCAAAAGAGGATTCCAAACCCTCCAAGCAAGAAAGTATATGAACTTACACTGAGGGCTTCAACAAAGGGGCAAGACTAAGGGTGTGAAGGTGTGGCCTATGGGGCAAGTTGCCCTGAGCATCAGCCTCCGACATAGGTACAACAAGTGTGCAACCATTCTTTACTGTTAGGGATAGGGTATTTTCTTTCAAGATGGTTCTAACGTCAAACTTCCGCCACCACTCCACACCCAAAATGTTAGGGTACAGGAGGTTTTTGATAGCTTTGAAGTTATCAGAAAAGTGGTATTTGCCAACCTGATAGTCCAATGTCCCAACGACCTTCAGAGTGGGAGTACCTTGGGACACCCCACCCCTAACTATACCACCAGGCGAGTAATGCAGCCCAAGGTAGTCGGCTAGGATCAGGTTTATAAAGTTTTCTGTGGCCCCAGTGCCCACCAGAATAGCGGTGCTGAATTTCCATAAAGGGGAGGAGAGGATAGAAGTCGTTAGAAAATACCCAGAATGGTCTTTATTTAAAGCTGAAAACGCCAGTAAGTTACCCCCAAACTCTTCATTTGGCAATAACAGGTCACCCAGGTATGATTTTGAATTAAAGAATGGAGGGGGATACTTGGCCACTCTTACTACTGAGGCCACATATCCCATCATATCTTCAGCAGGGGCATAAATATTTTCATATTGTAAGCGCAGTTTTTTTCAACTTCCTGAGTGCTGCAAATATTGGAAGAGGCCAAACGGGGATTTTCTGGGGTGAGTCTATACACATGAATAAGTTCTTTATCTGAGACGTGAGAGAGCAAGTATGGCGCAGGGTATATTTCACCTTTTCATTATAAAATGCGTTTTTAGATATGAACGACCCTATTCCTATAACAGCAAAGGAATTCTTGATGTTATCCAAGGCCAACACCACCAGGGCCATCGCTCTGATTCCGCCAGCATCGTCTGAATGTGCTGTCAAAATAGACCCCATTTAATAGTTGTAAAATTAATGATTTCAGAGGAAAACAGGGAATCACAACTTCTGGACCTCGAAACGTCATTATCCACCAGGTATGAGCACAAAGGGTGGATAACTTCCAGTTGGAGGCAGCCATAAAATGCTTAATTGCTCCAACTTTCAAGAAAAAGAGAAAACAACGGTGCGGCTGACCACAGCTGAGGCTCTCATCTGGCGCACACCATTTACACTTTGGAAAAGTCCCACACAGAAAAATTTATGCACATAAATTTCAGAGGTTGGTTGACTAAGGTAAGGAGTGTGCCTATAACTCTACTGTTTCAGCGCGGTGGTTCTCGTTGCACAGCGCCAACACATGGAAACTAGCCATTAGTACCAAGGTTACTAGAGCTTAGCAGAGGGTGCTGGAGCAATAATAACATAAGGGAAGAAGAGAGGTCATGATAACAAATCATAGACCAAAAATGACGCGGTGCACCAAGTGGAAAGGGTTAAACTTTCTAGGTTGGAGGGGACCTGGGCGACCCAATGATGCTCAGGTGGAAAACTTAATTGAGTTTTAAATGAGGTGATTAATGTAGTGTGAGACCTCCTCAAAGAGGTCCACGCACAGGTTTGCTAAAGATAACATAGAAATGGAAAACGGGGAAAATGTTTTATTGTAAGTCGACCAACAAGGAATGTTGGTCGGGGAAAACATATTTAAACTCAGATGGAGGAATAAGGGGTTTGCTGCAGTTGTCCCAAGCACCAACCCACCAATAGGCCAATGCTACCATCTGAAATGGTTGAATATGCCAAAACTGACTTCACTTGAGTGATTAATTGAAGTTTGATTCAGCCCAAACGTGTTGTTTTGTAAATGGAACAGGTTTTTAAAACCTTTTTACTCGAAAAACTGAATGGAACCATCCACATTAATTTGATAGACTGTCCATTTTAATGCCTGGACTGACGTAAGGTGCTGGGCATTTGGCACCCCACTATTACCAATCTGGGCATATTTTGCCTGTACCCAGCGTTGGTCTAGGGTATGCCTAAGGTCTGGGAGGCCCATTAATTTCACCTTCTGGGCCTCCCAGCGCCCAGCCTTATCCTTGGGGTTGGTCCCCACTATGATGTCATGTGATCATGACAGTGCAGCGACAATTACCCTAAATCTCTGAGTGCATTCAGCCTAAAATATATTGATAGAATATTCAGATTGGATTGACATTGACATAATCATTCTGAGCTGTGTAGTTGCAATAGGCTTTAAGGTGAGTACTAGAGTATTAGTTCAAGCATTGGGAGTATATCAGCCTGATATGTTGGTTGTCAAAGGGTCTATTCTTAGGTCAGCCACCAGAATCTGAAAGCATCCAAAAACAAAAACTTTCCCTCTTGATAGATACCAAACACGTGGACCATGTCGCCTCTCAATCATAGGGCCCCAGTAGTTAAGTCTATTATCAGATTACCCCAGGTAACCACCCCAAAACACTCATCTCGTGCTACCTTTTGTGACCAGTCCCACTGAGGCCCAGTGCTCCACCTGTGAGTATGTATGGAGGCGAGTGGATACTCCAATTCAATAATGGAACCACATACTAGCTAATGTAAAAAAGCGTATCACATCATTAAGGGATCAACAAACCACATTGACAGGTATAGTGGCTTTGCCAACACTACTCTTCTGTCAAAAGTTTGGTTTGCAGCCCATGACATCACTTTCTCCCCATATTTTTTACTTCGTTATATGTCCTCTTACAAAGGTGGCTTTGGCTAGGTTAATCTCCCCCTGCGCGGTGGAAGTCCTCTATGGTCCACGTCAAAGTGGTGTAATGGGCCTACTTAACTACGTGGACCAAGCATCCATGATTCTGGGTAAATGGATTGCTTCAGTAACCAACCCCTCACTTCCAATCCAACACTGATTGCGTGCGGCATGAACCAACTTTGCCAGCACCCTTGGCCTCCGCAACCCAACTAAAACCAACTTTCTTCTTACATATATGGCAACTCACCCATCTGCTGCAGGCCCGCATGGGACCCCGCCCATTTTAAAAGGATCCTCCTTGATATGAGAAGCGCAGGATGGAGGATCAGTATCAGCTGGTATATCTCGCAAAGGGGTTGTCCACTTTCCAATTCTAACAGGAAGTACAAGGACAAACCGTTCTGAAAAACTTGATACCCAGGAGGTCCTTACAATGGCCATAGTGGAATATCTGGACATTTTGGACATCCTGTACTCCCTAGAAACCCAGAAAGACATCTGGAAGTACACTATCACCCTCTTTTACAGCCACAGGTTTGTTCACATGTGTGGCACTGCTTGAAATGGTTATACCGTAATGCAGAGTGATCCAACGCATCACACTCTTCATTTGTTGTGTGTGACCAATATGGGACTTTGATTCACTAACTGGAAGAGTACCCACCTTCACAAGCGATCTGGCGTGAGGTTCAGCTCTCTTTTTCCAGGAGAAAACACAGACATTCAGCCTATCTAAGAACATATTCGCCTTGTCCTTAAATTCCCCTTTACGCCCTTCCCTTTGAGCCTTAGTGGCGGCAATTGCTATGTGGACTATCCACACGGTTGACCTTGATGGCATTTCAGGCTAAACTCGCACCCTCCAGAAAGCTGTGCAATGATTCCATTCGCACCTTATGGACCACTTTTAAGCATGGTTGCTTAGATATTTACCATTCTTCAATGACAGTTGGTCTCATCCTGGTTCCCAGTATAGTTCATCACCTCAAACCCTTTTATTCATACGTGCTCAATAGTGGCGCAATCCTCTACTCACAATACCCCTCTCCTTTAATTGGTGTTTCCGCTGGTAACAGGAGGAAGCTTTAGCTTATCTGAGGTACCTTTCGGTTATATTAGTGCTTGGTTATTGTTACATATTAGAAGTGTCCATCCCATGGTCGGCCTTCCTCAAATAGACTTATAAATGTCTTTTTTTTAACTTATTCATATAGTTTTGTTTGTACACTATCACAAAGCGCCCTAGATTGTGATACAACACCCTTCAAGTATTTTGAAGATAGTACATAGAAATTAATAAGGTCATTTGGTAAATCTAAATTGTTTCCAGATTTGTGTGTTCTAGGACCTGTTTTTCAGCCTAAAGTGGCACATTTCAACACTTGCAAGAGGTGCAGAAAAACTAGTTGTCCTATCAGAGGATACATCAGCGAGACTTACATTGGTATTATGGCAGGGAGCGTCAAACGGGATTTTATTTGGTTTGGTTTTATATTGGTGACATTGGAGGTGGCAGAATGTGGGAATACCACCCTTGTGTAAGAGTACTTTGGTATAAAAAGGTCAACTATTTTTATTAGTTTGCTTTGAGGTATCTTTAGTATAAAACAAAGTAGATAGATTAAATGGGGCATTCCATCGCACTTTACTAGAGTATAGCTATTTACCAACTGAAAACAAGAAAGATTTATTTCTGGATATGCTTCACATGCTCATCAAATTTCTAGGCAAAGACAAACAGATAATATAGAGGTTTTTTCATATCAGTTAAACACTCAAATTATGTAGGATAGAAAGTTTAATATCCTTTGAGGTGGTTCAATCAAAGTTATGTTTAGTTATTAGAAAGTACAAGTTTGGCAAAGAATATAAAAATTTGCGCTATTGATATTGGGTGGTTATAAAAAGTGGCAATTAAATTACTGAAAGATATCTATATATAAGTTTTTGTAAAGCTTTGTTATTTTAACTTTAAGAAAATGAATGGACAGATGTAATAGTATTATAGCTACAAGAGGGCGCTTCATTGTAATCTGAGCAATCACAAGAGTTAAAAGCCTGAGATAGTAATTTTCTGGGGCTCTATTTCTTATCTATATATGAATGCACAAGGAGATTCTCATTGGGTCTAAAATTAAAATTTTTAAAATAATAATTTAGTTATAAATATTAATTAATAAGTTTATAATTCATATGAGCTCTAAGATAGTCTCTTTGGAATCCATGAGACTAAAATAACCAAAAATATCAAAATCAAGATTACTATAAAGTAGGAGATTAATATATCTTTCTTTCCTGCTGCAATAACTAATTTCAACCAATTTGACTCAAGAAAAAATAAGTTTGATAATCCATATGGGGAGATGAGTGTGCACCCAAAGCTTGGTAAGGGTTGGGCATGCATTGTGTGAGGCACCAGGTCAGTTTTTGCACTGTCCAAAGTTAGAAAGAGACTGTAAACATTGGTGGCCAAGAAAAAATATATAAATCGCGGTGATTATCTCAACAAAAATTTTAAAGGGTGGCAAGCAAAGTTCAATCAGTATAGCAGAACATCACACTCTTATCCCCTGTCATCGTACAGTTTAGAAGTCAAATTTTCTGGATAAATTCAACAGCACTGTGGGACAAGTTCTGTGGTGATGTGCACATACATTTCCAAAATATTGTGTACGTAACACTGCATACATTGACCCAGGGTTGGTTGGATCTAGGGTTTGAAACCGCATAAGCAGCGGACGCTACTGCACAGGTGCGCATGGTAGTTGACCTCCCAGATGGTCAACAAGTGATCAAAATGAAGCGGACACATTAGATGAAATTGGACCAAATTTTTGTAATCTTTGATTTTCTCCCAAAACGGTTTAATGTAAGTGCTTGGGGGCCATTTCTTGGATGAGCTTATACATTATGGGGGCCTTCACTCTTTTGAAATGAAAAATTCATGCTTATATCAGAGCTTAGTTTTTAAAAGGCAATTGCGGTGCTCACCCCTCTGCAATAATTCTGGAGGACTTGACTCAGATTCCTTTCATTGCTTTACTTAATTTTGATGGGCAGGAGGCCCACCCGTTCCACATTACAGTGGACAGAGCACCGCCTATCTGCACCTATTTTTGTACTTTTGGCCATAAACAATGCACCTGCCCTTCCAGATAGGGCACCACTTATGAGGTTTCAGAGTCAATGGGAAGGGCTGATACCAAATATGAGCCCACCACTGACACTTGCCGCCTTTCCATGGGGCGCACAGGAGTATTATATCCAGGTTAAGCCTGTGTCCCCACTGGAGTGCAAGTAGTCCATACAGAGGCCCATAAGGCAGCAGCCAAGGAGGTGGCTATGTTAGCATTTGTAATTTCACCTTCCCAGACCCAGGCTGACATTGCATCTTTTTCTGCCTCAG
Source organism: Massospora cicadina (assembly GCA_022478985.1). Lineage (NCBI taxonomy): Eukaryota > Fungi > Entomophthoromycota > Entomophthoromycetes > Entomophthorales > Entomophthoraceae > Massospora > Massospora cicadina. The sequence goes on from JAKSZP010001553.1 coordinate 115,521, forward strand.
TTGAACAAAATTCATCCACCAGTCAGATTGAGCCCAACAACCTGTAGACCAGCTATTTGAGATGGGTACACCTACGCATATTCACTGTGCACCAATCAAAACTAACTCTCCCATCCCAACCTCCCCCAAGTTTTTTGACCTCTGATGGTGCACCTCAGGAGCACCACAATGCAAAAAATCAATTTGAAGAAAAATGCCAAAACGGAAAACTCTAATTTAAAACTTGACATTACCCTTAAAGACACCTATGACATTGTTGCTGTAATACTCACAGTCAAAAACTCAAGTGTGCTGAAGATCATGTGAAGGAAGGGCAAGAGGCCCTTCGTCTTTCACCTAAGGTGTGATGGGGGTCTTCCTCACTATGGGGACGTTAAGATCGCTGTACTCAAGGCTTCTCCATCCTGGGCTAGATAACTAGGTTTCTTAAAAACCATTTATCTGTGGACATCCTGGAAATTCAGGAAACTCACTGTCCACAAGGTGCTGAGGACATGTGAGAAACCATGCACCTTCCTTCCTAATTTCTTCTGTCACTACACTGTGAGGAGCTTACAAGGGTGAATTATAATTTAAATATTTTTATCCCAAAAACCTATCTGGATGGTCATGTTTTGGACGTTTCCTTTTTGTGGTGCACCAAAACGCACATAAAATAGCTAACATCTACTCCCAAACCTGTGCACAGGTTCATCAGCTCTTTTTTTTACTGATGGCTAATCTTCTCCTTTCCCCTAATTCTTTCGCGGTTGGTGATCTGAACTGCTGGTCCAACCCAACCACTGACTGCTGGCATCCCCCACTTGATCTTTCCACAAAAACATATTGAACTTCATGTCTTGAAAGCCTCCTTAGGCCTCTATGAGAACCTCCCCCAAGATGCCACTTTGTTACCCAACATGTTTCGCCCTTGTGTGCTCAACGAGCAGTTGATATCTATGACATGCATCAATCTAGTTTTTCACCATTGTATTTTCGTTCCAAATTCTTGAACTTTACCACCACTAAAGTAAGACTTCTTAAATCACAAGATGGTTTCAGCATCATTTTCTTTGACTTGCCCCATGGCACTGGCTCCATGTTGGATAAACTTCGTCCAATAAGCTCACTTTACCCAAGTAATTAAGTTAAATTGATACAACGTTTTGAAACAGTAGTTTGTGACTCCTTTTTTGACAATCATCTCTCCACATGGTCAGTCTTCAAAACGCACAAATTTCTCCCATGCACGCCACATTCCATCTCGCCACTCTTGAGCTGCCTCATCAGTCATTAAGCGCACCTTAGTGGAGGTAGACCATCTAAAGAGTAATGTCCCCAATGCTTAATACAGCCCTGCTTGAAGTTGTAAATGGGCGGAAGTGTACGACTGTTTTAACCAACTGGTTATAAAGCACAAGAACCGAGTTTATGTTCAGTTTAAGGCAAAAAATATCATGGTGGGCAAAATGTGCTCCACTTACTTCTTCCACAAAGTTTTGCGCTTAGAAAAGCTTTATTTGTATATAGGTTTGACGCCTGGACAATACCATTGCAGAAAACCTAGAGGTGGTGTCAGTAGAACTTTATAACTATCGCTCTGAGTTGTACAGGTCTGACCCTGTTGTGCCTGCCAAAATTGTGAAAATACCTCAATGGTTCACATATCTGCACATTTTCTTTATACCCAGAGTTAATGAATTTGATTAATTGTGACGAACTATGGTTTGTTGTTTATGGTGAACCACACAGGAAGAGCCCAGGACCAGATGGTCTTCCATATGGGTTTTACCAAAAATATTATATTAATATCTTCCTTGCTGCTTGCCTCAATGAACCAATGTCTCTTAGGGACACGCCTCCTTCCTGGAGGCCAAAAGGCCTACATGATGACTTTATTTACCAAAGGAAATAAGCTAAAACTGGCGAACTTACCTTTCTTCCTCACTAACACAGGCACCATTATATTTACTAAATTAACGGCTGACTTCCTAGGATTAGTTGCCTCTGAGGTGATCTCCCCTGAGCAATCTGGATTCATCCCCAAGAGGTTGATTAGGGACAACATACACACCGTGGCTAACGTCTGCCAATATACAGCTACTGGGGCGCTTGTGTTTTTAGACCAACAAAAATTCTACAATTGGGTCATTTGATATTACCTCAGGGCCTGCCTTCATAAGTCTCACCTTCCCTCCCATTCATTCAGTTGGGTGATATTACTCACCAAATCAGCCACAATGTCAGTATGTGGCCCAAGTTTCCTCACTGATTTGGTTTACCCTCAAAGGTATCTCTGTCAAGTGGATACTTTAAGCCCATTTTTATATAACTTCAGCCTTGACCCACTCCTTTGCAGTGTAAACGCACGCCTCACTGGTGTTAAAATGCTAAGCCAGGCACCAGTCAGGCTGCTTGTGTTTGCTGATAATTGTGTGGTTCATATCACTGAACCAAGACGCATGCATACTGTAGGCATTTTCCAAAGTAATCTAGGGTAAGTAGTGTGACCCTTAATGCCACCAAAACTAGAATTATTCTACTTGGAAAATACAAAGCACAATAATTCTCTGCTCCCTTGGCTCCCTGAAATCCACTGTTGCAGTCTCTTGTTAGCTTTCTCAGGAAGTCTCCATATTTCGGACCTCTTGTACTCCTTTTTGTACCTATGCCATCTGATGGCCCCTTTCATCATCTGGCAGTTTGGCTGAAGGCGGGATGGTAAGCTGCTTTGGTTATGGAGATCTACATCTTGGACAATGTCACAAAGCGTTGCCTCCCCAATGAGCTAACAAACTAGTCTTGCAGGACGGGTAGTACTTGCCAACTTTCTGCCTTATCATAATTCTGGTTTGCTTCCTATGACATCGCTTTCTCCTCATCCTTATTTGCTACTCTATACGCCCTATTCCTAAGGTGGCTTTAGCTAGGCCACCCTCCCCGCGTGCGCCTGGACGTCCTGCTTGGCCCACGCCATAGTGGTGGTATGGGCCTGAACAACTATGAGGACCATGTCTCCAAAATACTTGGCGCCTGGATTGCACAGGTAACCACTACCACCCTCTCTACCCAACACTTGTCATGTGTGGCACACTCCAACTTTGCACGCACTCTTTGCCTATGAACCTAACCCACTCTAACTCTCTAATTATCTATTTGGCCTCTCACCCCTCTTCTGAGGGCTCGCATTGGATTCCTGCTCACTTAAGAGACTTACTGGCTACCTAGAGCGCTAAATGGATGATCAGAAACCTCGATCATACCTCTCAGTGTAACGGATGAGTTCATCTCATTCTTTACATTCTGATTTGGATTCAGATTTTCTGAATCTGAGTTAGATCGCTTTAAAACATTTTTAGGTTTGGTCATTTTTAGACATTGTGTTGTGCCTCACCTGAGCTGTTAATTAGGCTTGTGCGAGCCTAATTAACAGCTCAGGTGAGGTCCCCAAAGTGCTGCCCTTATAAGGCGCGCATTCCCATTTCCAAAGTTCACTTCGGAAATTCTATGAGGACCCTAGCATTCCCTTCCTGGGGAGCATTGTTGGTTGCTCCCCAGACAAGCTCTGGTCAGCTGGCGCTTGGTTTTTATGATCCAGAATAAAAATAAAAGGATGTTTTGGGGTTTGCAAAACCTCACATACCTATGTCTTTATCTGGTATTTCTGTTTTGAGGAGTTTTCACATGGTTTGGGTTGAACCAACCACACAGAGGACTTACATAGCCAACCAATTAGAGGTGAATGTTTGGCTGCTTTTTGGTGCCCAAACCGCTCCCTACTTGGTTAGGCCGCTTTGGTTGCTTGTCAGTGCACCAAAGAAATATGTAAAGTTATACGGCGGATGGAACTGGGGTGTTTCCATCCGTTACAAAATTTCCAAAGTCAACTTTTTCACTATATGCTGCCGATCCCCAGTTTGGACCAGCATCAGTGGTCACTTGGTCCCAGTTGTAGAGGAACCAGCACCAGTGGGAGCCGGTGACTGATGGCTAACCCTGGACTTGAAGTGAATGTCAGTTGGATTTCCTGGTGGGGCCTCCCTCCTACCAGGGATTGGTGGCATTGAGGGGGTCCTGTCCCAGCAGGGCTCCCTCACCCCGCAGATGGCCCTCCTGGAAAGGGGTCAGACGTCTATCTGCGCTGGACCACACGTCCCTCTCTCATTTCCTTGGCAAAAGCGCCTTCCTGGTTGGGATGGGAAGATCATCACCAACTGGGGCCTGGAAGGGGGGCGCAACACAGCCACGTGCTGAGCGTGCCTCCTCATGCTGGGTGGGCTGATTCCAGCAGCCCAGTGGCGATTTGATCCTGCCATCTATGTTTCTTTGAGGGGCTTGGAGTTTATCTGGGATAATTTTCCTGGGGCTTGAGGTAACTCGCCCCAAGAAGCCCTCATCGTGGCGGCCTTCCTCCTGGGCCCCTTTTCAGGGAGTAGTTCTCCTCTAAGCGGGGGGTGATGTAATGGATGAGTTCATCTTGTTTGTTACATTCTGACTCGTATTTGGATTTATGAATCCGAGTTGGATTGCTTTGAAAACATTTTTGGCTTTTTTCGTTTCAGAAATTGGGTTGTGCCTCACCTGAGCTGTGAATTAGGCTTTTGAAAGCCTAATTGATAGCTCGGGTAGGTCCCTAAAGTGCTGCCCTTATAAGGCGTGCATGCCCATTTCCAATGTTCACTTCAGAAATTCTATAAGTCCCTAGCATTCCCTTCCTGAGGAGCATTGTTGGTTGCTCCCCAGACGAGCTCTGGTTGGCGGGCGCCTTGGTTTTTATGATCCAGAATAAAAATAACTGGATGTTTTGGGGTTCACAAAACTTCACATACATGTGGTCTTTTTCTAGTGTTTCCTTTTTGAGGAGGTTTCACGTGGTTGGGTTGGAATAACCACACAGAGGACTTACATAGCCAACCAATGAGAGGTGAATGTTTGGCAGCTTGTTGGTGCCCCAAACCTCTTCCTACTTGATTATGCCGCTTTGGTTGCTTGTTGGTGCACCAAAGCAATATGTAAAATTATACAGCGGATGGAACTGGGGTGTTTCCATCCATTACACTCAGAGGGGTTGCTAACCCCCCATATCATTCAAGCAGTCCGTGGGCAAGTCGTTTTACACAATGTGATTCCCTGTTGTCCGCCTCCCATTTCCTGTGTTGACTATCATAATATGATGGACATACCTTACTCTCTGAACACCTAGAAGGACATTTGGATACGCGTGATTACCCTCTTTTACAACCCTAGATTCGTGCCCAAGTATATAGATGCTTTAAGAGTGTACTGCACTGATGATCGGATCCAACGCCTATCATTCTTCATGCGTTATTTGTGACCAATGTGTCTTTAGTCCACCGCTTGGAAGATTGACCGCCATCATGAGCGATCTGGTAGAATATTATGAGTCTCTTTTTTGTCAGGAAAACTGGAGCGTATGAGGTCACTAGGGGAAATACCCAGGCCAAAAGTGTGACAACAAGGTCAAGTGACCCAACAAAATGAAGAAACGTCCTAAATGGTCTGTATTAAGGCTCCCTATAAATTTGTGGAGCAAAACGTACGCCAAACTGGCCATAGCCATCAGGTATAAGTGGACCTTGGTGCTTGGAAATGTGGCGTAAAATTCAGGACTAAGTGCGGCGAAATAGGAAGTGGTGAAAATTGGTGTAATAGGCAGAAGAGTGGGCGGAGTGATCGCATACAGCTGTAGAGGCAAATAAGAGCAGAAAACAGGTTCCAACCATCGTGGAACTTCTGAGAGGTTTATTTTTGTTGAAAATATCTAAAAAATTGCAGTTAATTTTCCCTTAATCCCTTAACATTACTGGATTGAACAGCATTGAGAAAAGCAAAGCCTTTCTCAGCTTGGGACCTACTATAAAGGGGAAATATTCACAAAGGTTTCAAATGGTTACCAAAATTCAATACAAGCCGTAAATTTTTCTTTTTTTCAAAAAATCAAAATTTTACAAATCTGGACAAATTTGGTAACCTTGTATCGTGTTATTTTCCATATTTAGGGTCAATTCACACAAGTATTTTGCCTCAGATGATCCGTTTTCCTCAGCAGGAACTGGAAAATCTAGAATCCACTTTCTCTCAATGACCTTAGAGTGGTCATCAGTAAATCTTAGGGGTTCTGGTCTTTGCTCCAAGGACGTGTTGGACTTGGCTTTAGAGGGGTGTTAATACCAGGAAATATGTCACTAGCTGTGACACTTTTGCCAGGACTGTGTACAGGATTTCATTTTGTCAATAACGTCTTTGCCTTTTCTCTGCCACACCCAGACACCCTTCTCTATGAACCTTAGTCATGGTGATTGCTATGTGGACAACACACACTGTGATTCTTAAATCTTTTTCTGGCTCTACTCCCACCCTCTATGATCTGTTTGTCACTTCCATTTTCAACTTTTCGATCACTATCAAGCCTGGTTGTTTAACCATTTTCCTCCATGCCAATGACGGTTGGTTTCATCCTAGTTCCCTGTCAGGTTCCTCACCACGGACCCTTTCCTTCATTTGTGCTCAGTCTTAACGCATGCCTTCCCTGACACTCCCCCTCTTCCTTCCACTGGCGGTCCCACTGGCAACATGAGGTAGCTCTGGCTCCTCAGGGTGCCTCTTATGTAAATTTTGAGTTCATTTGTTGTGTTTTTTGATAGTTTCCATTCCATGGTCAGCCTTCCTCAAATATAATTTAAAAACTTAAATATTAAAAAGTAAAGTATTGTGTAAATGTTTTAATGTTATTAGGTGTGCCCTTACTCATTACATAATCATCTTAATGATCTTGTCTATAAATCCTCAGTTGTTGTCACATTCATTTTATTGGAATGATATTTAGTATATAGTAAAAGTTTTTCATTAGGTCATATCACTCAAGGGGATTGTCTATCTAGGTTCAGTCACCCTCATATAGGTTTTTCTTCTACTGATTAATGTATAATTTTATCTTTTGTACCTTAAATTGCTATTAATAGATATTTTAGTCTTTAAATTATGTACCAAAAAGGTTAAAACGCAGAGTAATAGGTAATAAACCAAATATTATAGCTACAATCCTTATAAGTTTCAATATACAAGATAAATATATAAGTTTTTATATGTTAGGCACTTTTTTTAAAGGTTTATTTGAGGTGAAATGCCCTGGTGATAATACCTCATTGATTAATAAGGAAACTGAACTAATGAGAAAGGAGGATAAACCTGTAAAACCTCTACGTGTGGCGTTCTGATAGGCCAGGAACTATATGGAATGCCTTTCTATTTGCTATCTTGGTTCAGGACATTGGTGTGTAGTACCAACACAGACATCTTCAACTTTCTGTCCAAAATCGAATGTTTGGCGCGTTTTTGAATATCCCCTACCCAAAGCTCATCTACCAGGCCAAGTTTGTAAGGGCAATGATCATTGAGTCCATACTCTACCTTTGGTACCCTCACACTTTTTAATAGTTTAATATAAAAAGTTATAATGATATATAGCTTTATCTGTTGTCAGACAGTTACCAAATTAATTAAGGGAGAAGAATGCTTTGGGTTTAGAAAGTGCCTGTGATGTGGGAGTACACCCCAGCACCAACTCATATTTGGTGCTAACGCCTAAGTCAAAAACTCCCTTTTTATACCTGAAAGGGGCCAGGATGTCAGGCGAACAGCAAGTAAGAATTAGACTGGCCTCCCAGCCCAGATGCCAAAGCACCTGAATGGTAAACCAGAATGCCTGAGAAACTGCAGCTGATACAGCGAATATGAAACTAGAAAAGAGTTCTACCAAAGTCTGCTGGTGAGCCAAAATTTTGTACAGGCACAAAATAGAATACCAGATGAACACAGCCGTTAACCCTGAGGGGTATGAGAGTGTTGGCAGAAAAGGCTGCTTAATTCTTGACATATAAAAACTAAATTTTGGGGAGGGTTTTTTAATGGAAAATTTAAGGAAGAAAATCGACCAACAATTTTCTCAGTGCGATGCAACTGATTAAATAGTTTTCAATTTGGAGGGGAAACAAGCTGGGATTAAGTCTTACAAGTTTGGCCTAACCAGCAAATTATTTGGGAATGGGTGGGTTAGTTGCCTGGGACAACATCAAAAAATTCAGCAGTGGGTGAGTTACTGTTAGTTTGACCTCGAACATCTGAACTGAGGCTTGACTATGTTTCTGATAGTTGGCGCAATGGCATTTGGCCTGACAAGCGGCGGGAATCCCCCAAGGCCACCCCACATAGGGGTGGGACCATTTGGTTGGGAACGGGTTCAGGATGCCCAACCTGCCCATGCTCAGTCGCTGGGCCATTTGTTTGGTCATTGCGTTGTGTCAGGCGCAATGATCAATTTACCAGCAGGAAGCTTTGAACCCTTGACGATGGTGTCCAATGCTGTTACCTGCCCATTGGGGTGATCCCTGACAAATTTGTGAGGGGGAAGGTTTCCCTGATTGTCATGTTAACCAAATCACAATTGTCGGGCATTCCAGCTGATATATTGGTCTTCATACTTTTCAACCATTTGAAATCTGAGCATCTGGCTGATTGCCACTTGAATTAGTTATGATTAATTTCATTCTGACAATCTCAGCGCAGATTTCACTGATTCCTCATAGAAGTTTTTCTGAGGAGAGTGTGTGTACTGGAAGTGGGATCTGAAGCATAAGGGCTGTTACCCAGTGCTCATCTACCACGTGAGTGAGATCGCCCTGAGTAATAAGGGGTACGGCCATCCTCTTTGGTGCCTTCTTACTCAGAAATGGGAAAATGGCCCAATCAATGCCCAGAGGACATTCCTCGGGACTTACACTGGAGTTGCAAATATCTTAGCAACTAGTTAATCAATAGGAATTTTAATAAGCGACCAAACTAAGTATATGTTTCAGGTAGTTGATTTGAATAAATTATATTTAAATGCTATCTCATGGTTACATCCTTCATCCTTTAAACTTGATACATAAATCTATGCCTAATCACTAGATGAAGGGAATTTCAGACGGTTTGATAAGTTAAGATTCTTTTAACTAATTTGAGTTTGCGCCCACTTATTCTGAACGCTTGCCTACCCCACTATTAGCCCATGAGTCTTTTATGTTTTAGGAGGCGTGAAATAAAAAACGTTTTTCACGCCCAAGCACCTACTTGAAAATAATATCAATAATTATTTGTTGGCTTTATATATTGTAAGTGCGCTAAAAAAATTTAGCAGATAATAAGGATCCATTCTTTGTTGAAATTTGCTCAAAATTGGCACATGCAAGCAATCACAAGCTTAATTTCAATATATTGGTGCTCACTATAGGGGCACCTGTACACCACAAAAACCTTGTTAAAAATGGAGCTGTTGGAGTAAGAAACCCTTACAACCTCCCCACTACAGCTGAATCTAGGTTAGCTGCTATGGAACAGAAGCTAGCCAACGCTCTGGAGCGCCTTAAAAACCTTGAACATAGCCTCTCTCTAGCTCCTCGTGACTCTGCTCCTGATGTATTTACCCCACTAAAAATACCCTTAGCCTCTTTCTTTTCACATTTGGGTACCCTCAGCCTCTTTAAACCCGTGTTTTTAGACAAGTACATCCTTCTTGAAGGTAGTATAGTGTCATCTTTATATGTGTATGAAGCCGCCATCGATGAGTCTACTAAACATCAAAAAAGTAACCTCATACTCCTTTGCTTAAGTCTCCTTACCCATGAGGTAATGGTTTTTCAAATGGACACCCTTAATACCTGAGCGGACGTAAAGGAAGCGCTCATTGAAGAATTCAGTTCAATGAAGAGCTTAAAACGGTTAAAAGCAAGGTTTTATGAGCTTCAGCATGAAAGGGGAGAATCGCTGGCACCTTTATAGATTGGTTCTATAGTAAAACCTAGCCATTTCTACTTGCAAAAATGCTACTTCTTATTGACGCTGTACCTGCTCTTCTTTCTGGATTACCTTATTACCTTCAATAGCTAGGCATATCATCTCAGTCAAACGCACACTTTTGTAGGGTTCCGACCTAAAGGAGGTGGTATTGTGGTTGTGAATTTTCAAAAATGGGGATGAGCTGAGTCCCCATATTCTAGGATTTACCACTATCACTCCGCAAAAGGAGTCTATGATGACTCTCTTTGCCTCTCAAAAGCCTGTTCCTGTGGTAAAGCTCAAAATAGACCCTCCTATGCCATGGGTGATGGGCTCAAGTAGATACGCCGTGGCAGGGATACGCTCCCTTCTGGCTTCTTCTCTAAGGTTGCCATGCATATCCTGTTGAGCATTTGTCTCCCTCCACATTTCCTCCTGAGAGTGTTTCCGCTTTGATTCCTCTGCTGTGTCCCTGCCTGATGCAGTCCCTAGAAATCTTAGCAACTTTGCTGTCTGTTTGCATACAAAACCTCTCCTAAGATGCTGCCTAAACTCCTTAACCCATCTTTAAAAGCGCCCCTGGTCAAGGCCACTGAGACTAAAACACCCTCATCTAGGGACAACCTACTAGTTGAGCGACCCCTGGGCAACTGCTGCAACCCAAGTGGGACCAATTCCAAAAGTGTTTAAAGGACTCCGTCCAACCAGCTTGATGGGCCCGACTTCCCTACCTCTACTGCTCTATTGCCATGTGTTAAAAATACCCCCGGTGACAAATCTGACTGGGGTTGAGAGGAAGTGAGTTATTATGTGTTAGGAGTACTCGCTGAAATTGAGGTGCCTGATTGGTTGAACGCTGGAGTAGTAGATGACGCCACCATACCTGAGAAACGTACCTCTTTCAAGTTTTTGATGTCCCGATACTATGATACCGCCAGTGGTGCTGTTCAGCTCTTATCCAAATTGATCCGCCCTCTTCAGCAGTTCCATACCTTGAAGTTCATCTTTGAGAGATACCTTGAGACATCACGCAAACTGACCTCCACCTTTCAGCTTGAGGAGGTCCTGTACCTTTCTCCTAACTTTAGTGGAACCCAAAACAATGTAGAAGTTGTTATTTAAAAAGCCTGAGTTATGGCAATCCTAGATACAGGTTCTCTGATTAATGTTATCTCCTCTAAGTTTATTACTGGAATAAATCTTTCTCTTGACTTGAAGTACACTCAAGAGTTTTGAACCGTGGGGCCAAACAACACTCGCACCATTGAGCTTACTTTAACCTCCCCATTCAAATTGGGAAGCTTACCTTATTGTCCCCAAAGTGGCCCTATACAGCAATACATATGCTATTATCATTGGTACCCATTTCATGTTTAATATGATGGTATTATTAACATAAAGCCTATATCTCTCTATCTGCTCATTTATGAAGTCCTTCGGTCTTGTCCAATAAAGATCCCAGTAAGAATAGATATTTTTGCCTTGTTGAGTACCCATTTTCTTTTTTACTTTGCATATTACCACCTCAGATCAAAATACAAAGAAGTTTGCTCAATTGAGTGAATTCTATGGAAGGTATTCCTTTTTATTCTTCAAAAGAAGTAGTAATTAAGCCTGGTGCATAATGATTGGTTGACAAAAAGATTACGCTCCAAATTACTCACTGCTTGTTGCAGATCATAAGGCTTGAGGGTGTTAACCCTTTGGAGCCTTGAATATTGCTTAATATACTATACCCAGTCTACTAGAGACCTATCACTATTCTGCTGTAAACCTCAACCTTAGAACCTCGATGTAAGAAAAACCAGTAGTTTGGCAGGGGCAATTAGTCCCTGTGGAGGACATTGAACAAATTCAATTCATTGGCTCCATGTATAATTTGGGCTTTCCAACAGACAACCTGTTATGTACCTTACTAATTGTCCAAACCTTGGATGAGATGACCCCAAATGATTATGAAGAAGTCCATTCCCTATTTGAAGGCTATAACGACATATTCTCTAAGTTGGATAATAATTATGGGTGCATAAAGGACTGGAGCCACTCCATTGATGCGGATGATGCCCATCCCATCTGATCCAGACCATATTGCAAGTCAAAGATGGAAGAGAAGCAAATGAGTACTGCTTTCAGGCTAGTGACTAGACGCAGGGTACTGTTCCCTTCTCAAAGCCCTTAATCTTCCCCCCTCTTACTAATTAAAAAGAAAAATGGAGGTCATCAGGTAGTCATGGACTACCACAAACTAAACAACTTCTCTAAAAAGGAAAGATATCCTATCCCAGAATTGATGATGCATTGGCACAATTTTCAGGTATAATCTATCTTCCTTCATGCACTTGGCTAGTAGCTATTGGCAAATGGACTTTTCTCCACAAGCTCAGGTGAAATGCGCTTTAATTTTCAGTGAAGGTCTCATCAAACCCATCTGACTACTAAAGGGTTGTGCGACGCACCTGCAACTTCCAGCGAGCCATGGATCAAATCTTGTTGGACCTTAAGTTAATTTGCATCATCATCAATCTTGGTGACATCACGGTGTTTTTAAACCTTCAATTACCATCTCATGCACCTAAAAAGAAATGTTTTAGCGCTTGCGTGAGTCTTACATTGAGCTAAAACCCTCCAAGCGCTTTTTCCAGAGTAAATCAAACTTCCTTGACAAGCCATCTCTCTGTAAGGAATTCACACCATAAAGGATAAGTTTGAAGCCATAAAAAATTCAGCCCCCTAAAAATCTAAGGGATATACAGGTATTTCTGGCCATGATGTTTCTCGCCGCCTTGAGTTCTGCTCACTTAACTTTGGGGATTTTGAACTTTTGGCGTTAAAAAGGGTATTCTGTTGCACAGTTCTGAAACTAATCAGTTTGGCTTAAACTACCTGAGAGCTATAAACTTGACACTCACACGCCAACTGAACATCTTCTTTAAGGTTAATCCTGTGCATGTTGAAAATATTCCCTTGACCCAACGGAGCTTATCTCAACCCTTTCCTTGCAAGCCTAACCTTACAAGGAGTCCTTCTATAAATGAGTGTCTTCAACTGTAGCGAACTCAAGACTGGTTACTTGCAGCACTACTTTTTTCACTTTTTTCCAATTAAAGTGAAACCCCAAATAAAGGACAAACTTAAGATTCTGTGAAATAGACTTTTCATTTTAGTTAAAAACTTAGTATTGTTATACTAAATACTAAAAAAGCAAGATGTAAAATAAATTGAGGTATAAATTGAATAGTGTATCAGGAAAAATGTTGAATCTTCTTCAGGAACTTCAGTGCAGTCTCTTCTTTAATTGATTACTCACTTGGGCACTAATTTTTTAATTTCCCAGGTTTGTGCACTGTGATGGTGTGTTTTTTGGTATCAGGGTCGTCAGCTCCATGGCTCCTGTACACTTTAATGGAGTCCAAACTTTCATTACATCAATGGACTTAGTTTTCTGGTAGCTTGATGGCATCATTTTTCTTTTGTTTCATTATTCTCCTTTTTGATGCACTATTTTGAACCTAAATCATTCTTTTCCTTCTTAATGTTACTCAAGTGAATATTTTCTTTTTGGGAGCATATCTCATTTGAAGTTTCGTTATTAATGGTTTTCTCCTCTTCAATGATTGGATTGTTTGTCATTTCATTGCAACATTATCACCATTTTTGCATCCAATTTGAATTTAAATATTACCATTTTTTGGCCATTTTAATTTGGAATATTACCATTTTCAGAGATGGACTCATTTTGTGTTATTGATTCTCATAATTTGATTGAAATTTCCTCAATTCTATTAGAGGTTGAGGATTTACCAATTTCACGGTGTGCCAAATCTGCAACACCACTCCTTCCAAGACTATACTGAGGGTAGGATATAAGGTGTCTCGCATGGACTCTGTCTAACACAATATTGGTGTCATCATCTTGGATGGAGTATTCATGGCCACCCATGGCCAGTATTGTTGATGGTCCAGTCCAAAAGGCTTGAAGCTTCCCAGGCTGGCTTCCGCAGATGTGCTAAAACAATACTTTATCGTTGACTTCAAATTCTGGCAGTTTGGTACATTTCTGACTGTTTTTATGCCCTTTTGGAATACTGTGCTCAATATTCTTCACGGGTTTTAGCTGTATGCATATGAGCTCATCAGCCAATTCTTGCTGATAGTTCTCAGGGGGTAAATTCTTGCGATTTAGATCAATTATTGGATCTAACAGGGTAGGTAAGGCGGCTTCTCTCCCATAAAGCACCTTGAAAGGAGACATCCCAATGACCCTGTGGTGGCTAAATTGGTAAGCAAACAGTCGGATGGTTAGAGGATATCCTACTTTGACTTGTAGTTAACTGCTATCTTCCTGAGGATCCCAGCTAATGTCCTGTTTACTCATTCCACACTTCCATTTGATGATGGTGTATAGGGGTAGTGAACAGCTGTTTCACTCCTACCAAGTCCATAAGTTTTCTCACTACTTCAAAGATGAAGTTTTACAATTATCTGATAGCAAGATCTTGGGACAACTGTTCTTGTGATAATCTGGTTGTAAGATAATCAGGAGTTGGTCCCTGCAGTGTATGTCTTAATCGCCGCTGCCTCAATCCACTTTGTGAAGTGGTCAATTGCTACTATAACAAACTTGTTACCACTTGAGGCAGTTGGTAGTAGTCCTGCCACATTGATAAATACATTTTGAAAAGGCGTGTATGGTGGCATTGATGTAACTTCAAACTTCTTTTCCAACGGTCTAAGGCTTACACATGGTACAAACATCTTTAAGGCTTGGTGCACCTCGTCAGTCATAACCTCCTAATAGAACCGGTCCTTAAAATGAGCCATGGTATACTGAAATCTTCCATGTCCCACGTGTTTGTGTGCCTCCATCACTACTTCTATATGATCGCTAGGTCTCACATATGGATACCACTTCCCTTTAGTGAACTGTAGTTTTCATCTACTCTTTGCGCGTCCCTAGAACATCTTTTTAAAACTGACTTGACCTATTCGGTTTCTTCTTCCTATTCCTCTTTTGGGTATTTTAATTAGGTCCTATAGTCAATCACTCTCTTTCACATGAAAATGGAACACAGGCAATATTGGGAGCGCATTTGCTTAAAGGTAGTTGCTTCCAGCCCTGCTTATAATATCAAAGTCATATCCTTGAAGCTGAACAGCCCATCTGGCTAGTCTCACATCAGGATTCTTCATGTTCCTGAACCAGCATAAGGACGAATGGTCCATTACAACTTTGAAGTAAACTCCATATAGGTATGGCCAGAAATGTTTCACTGCTCTATTCACTGAAAGACATTGGAACTATGTAACAATGCAATTTCATTCCGCTTTGGTAAAGCCTTTGAATAGTGTTCCATGGTGATGGTCAATCCCCTCCTCATCTAGTTTTGCTAAAATCAAACCAAGTCCTTCGTCACTGGCATCAACGTATAGTTATAAGGTCTTGTTTTGTCTGTGTATGTTAGGATTGGCGCCTCTACCAACTTCTTCAGATCCTCAAAGGCTTGATCTTGCTCTTGTCCAAATTCAAACTTAGAGTCCTTGTTCAGTAGGTACGGTAGGGGTCTATCCAAGTCTGCAAGTTGCGGGATAAACTGTCTGTAATAGCTGATCATGCCCAGGAACACCTGGACATCACTCATACTTTTTGGACGCTCCATTTTTGGTTATTGCTTTAGCTTTCCTTCTTGAGGTCGAATCCCCTGTGCACTGATCTCATGTCCCAAGAACTCAAGTTGCTTCTTAAAAAAGGTGCACTTGCTCCATTTTAGTTATAGATTTAATTCTCTCAACTGAGTGAAAACCTCTCAAACGTGCTCAATATGATCTCTGAAAATTCTACTAAATACAGATATATCATTCAGATAAATTAGAACACTTGTCATATTCAGTTTTCCAAATATTTGGTCCATGGCGCGTTGAAAGGTTGCTAGGGCGTTGCACAGCCCTTGCAGCATCTGGGTCAGTTTAAACAAAGCCTTGGATGCAGATCAAGGCGCACTTTTTCTGGTCTTCAGGCAACAGTTCCATATGACAGTACCCAATAGCCAGGTCCGTTGTCAAAAAATATTCTAAC